>VZRO01000021.1:368377-395560 GCA_013397915.1 Daphoenositta chrysoptera | reverse complement strand
GAGTAAAAAAAAAAAAAAAAAAAAAAAAAAAAGAGGAATACCTTCTATTGTTGGTATTTAATTTCATTAGCTTCCATTTATGGCTACTGTAATTTGCAAAGATTAACAATGAAAATAAACAAATAAAAGTATGATGGCTCTCTAATTTAATTAACTGAGCACCCTGATATTATGACACTAGAGGTGTAATAAATATAAATGTAAATATTTAACATGCACACATAAGTTTTGAGATTTTTTTTTGTGTTTGTACAAAACTGCGTAAAGTATCCGGAAAGTAAAGATGAGGCCCTCAATATCAGTACAGGCATTTTTATAAAGGTAATAATGTTGTTATCACCATGCTGTGTAGCCCAGTTGATAGCAGTATTGAAAATTAATGGACTTTGTACTGCAGTGGATTAATGCACTCTGTGAATATCACATAAATCTTCCTGTCTGAAATTTCATATGGGATCCAGAACTGGACCTAATGTGAATGGCAGAGGAAGACTTATCAGTCTCTGGGCTGTACTGAAAATTATGCTTTGACATTATTTTTAAATAAACTTTATAAGCAGGACAGGTTAATCTAGAATTCAGCAGTTTATCCTAAGAAAATACAAATATTTGGATAATAGATTTTGAAATTTTTTCTGAGTAAAAAATTTCTTTTGTGTTTTATGAACTGTGATCCTAAGGGGTCAGAAGTCTTTAATTTCAAAAGGAATGTGCCTTAAAAATGTTGACTATATTGTTATTTTCTGTACTATAGTCAGTTATTCCTTGACCTTCAAAAATTGCTTGAAGGCTGGAAATGTATGAACTAAATTCTGCTCTCAGAAAACCATGTAAATGCTCAAAACAAATACTGAAATAATTATGCCTCTTTGGGTTTACATAGTTAGAAGAAAAATCATAATTCACCCTCACATTTCAATTACTGCCATGGGAAAACAATTCAGATCCCACAGAAGAAATAGTTCATATAAGTAATACAGATTTTTTATTCTGCTGGCATTATTTTATAGTCTTAATTTATTTTGATAAAATTTAAATGCCTCCAAATCTCAGTGTATATTATGAGCTCTTTTGTTGTTGTGGTTTGTTTTGTTACATGATTTTTTTTTAAAAAGTGAAACTTTTGCACCCAGACCCTATGAAATGCACATCTGTTTTAAACAGTCTGATTGCTCAACCAACATATTTATGTACTTACATGGAGAAGTGATAGTATTCTTCATTACTGTCAAAACGAGTATCCATTATAATGAGCTATTTTAGCTTCCCACCCCTGCCCTGGAAATGGTCTTCTCTTCAGTACCCTGGAGCAAAGCCAGCCATACTTGCTTTCTCTGCCAGCAAGGACTTTCCTTACACAAGGAGAAATCCCAGGAGTTTTACTAGCTCAGCATTAAGAGAACAGATCAGTGCAAAGGAGCTATATCAGGAGCCAAAGGTTTAGATCAATATAGTTTGTATCCCATCACACTACTTGAAATCTTACTTGCAAATTGTCCTCTCAACATTTTTTTCCTTTTTTCTTTTCAATTGCATAAACATGATTATTTTTTCAATTTTAATAGTGGCTGAAGGTTTCAGTATGTTGTTTCAGAACGAGGTTCTACTTTAAATAGCCTTTTTACATGTTGGAAAAAATTAAATCACTGTATGCAGCTTCCAAATACTGTTCCACCAACATTTCCATAGAAAACTTCTAAGAAAATTGTGCTCGCTGCTGCCTCCTACTACCAGGATACTATGCCTCACTTTCCACTGTTCTGTTCTTTGCTATATTATTAAAGTCAAAGGATCAAGGAGTTATTAAAGTTGGAAAGACTCTTCAAGATTACCTAGTCCAACTTTCTGCAGGACCAGCTTCAAATTCAGACCAGGTTTCTCAGGGATGCACTGATGGAGACTCCATAGCCTCTCTGACAATCTGCTCCAGTGCTGAATTACTGTCAACACAAAACCTGCTGTACTAATATCCAAACTGAATTTGCCTTTTTGCCGCTTGTATTTTTACTGTGAACCTCACAGGTGAGCCTGTCTCTCCCCTCTATCATTATTTCCTCTGTCATTGAAGACAGCTTTTTATTTTAACCCAGCTAAACGCTTTCAGCTCTCTCAATCCCTCCTTGTATGTCATGTGCTCCAATCTCTGATCTTCTTGGCGGCTTCTGCTGAAGTTTCCTCAGTAGGTCACTCTCATACAAGGGCGCACTACACCAGACGTTGAACCCGGGGTATATTCTCATTGTAGCTGGGCTGGGGGGAATCACCACTTTCCTCACCTGAAGGAAGTTTTTATTGTCCAGTATCCTCAAGCCCTTCTTGGCAGGGCTCTTCTCAATTCATTCAAGGAGCTGTATTAAAATAAACTGGAAATTTCTGGGATTGTTGTGTGACCCTTCTAGCAAATATGGATAATGTCTTCCATGAGAACCAAGACTCGTTATCAGGAGATTTCAAGGACAAGATTTCAATCACTGTCTCTTTTTGATCAGTGACCAGCAGAGCCATGACACAACTTCCCATTCTCCTAGGACCTCACCTCTGATCCTGACTCATAAGATCTCAACAAACATTATGGCCTGTTCCTTTGCAGAACTCCATATGCATTTTCTCTGCACATGTTGTACATCCATATGTGTCATACATGTGCATCCATCCTTGCATTCATCCATCACTGCACTCTGTTTTTGCAAGCTGTCCTGCCAGTAACTGCATAGTTCTGCAGTTGTGCACAAAACTTCAGAAAAAACGTTTCTGTGATTTCCATTAATTCCATGTGTTGACAGGATGGGTTTGGTCTTACGGTTTCTTACAGGCCACTCCAATTGTCTGAATTACCAGATTATTGGCATGTAATGTTCTGGTGGTAAATGAGTATTGTATTTTAACTTATTTTCCGCTTGCTTTCATGCCTTTTAATATTCTCTCCAAAATTTGGAGTTAAAGGCATTTAGTTACATGGATCACTTATGTTCTCCTAACTTAAGCTATTAAACTTGCTTTTTTTCAGTCATATGGTACCTTCCTGTCTTGAAAGATTTGTTCCAATCCTTGTGCCTAGATTACGCTGCCATATGAAGGAGACATATGGCATCACAATCTGGGAACAGGATAAAGACCATCAGATCATGTCACATATCTTGCATATCAGCTTCTAGTCACTGGTAACATAAAAGTGAAGAGATCTTCCAACCTCTTATCAATACTTCAAGCCATACAGTTTGTGCTTGGTACTGCTTTACATCTCATTTCAGTTTACCTGATAAAAGTAAAATTTGTGGGGAAGAAACTGAAATTTTTCAGTTACATTGTATTTGCATTCTGTGATTGGTATCTTTTCTAACTGTATCTGTGATATATAGATCTATCACAACTTCTGTTACTGTGCTCTGAATTTCAAGACTTAAAAAAAATGATGAATGTAGACATTAGCATTCTCGTGGGCCTGGCCATCAATATTTCATCTTAGGTAAACAGCAGTTTTGCCTAATTTATTGGTTATCATTATGCCTGGCATGCAGAAGCTGAATCCCCCCTGCAAGGGAAATTCCCCATCTGCCTAGAAGATGACCTTTTGTGCTCTGCAAATCAGTAGGGACACAAATCAAAAGGGACACAGTTGGTTAATATTGTAGAAAAATTACTTCATTTGTCACTAACTAAATTGTCATGAGTTTGACCAATTTTGAGATTAGTTAACATTTACTTCCTTTCTCATGTTTCATGCATAATTCATTTGGATTCTCGCTTTACTTGCGCTATGCTTCTGGAGTGAGGATGTTTTGTATAGTAACTCTTAGGAGCAATAGTAGCACAACATTTGTCAAAGTGTCATAGTGAACAATGAAACCTCATTATATGTCACTCAAAGAGCTGAATGAAAAGTGATGCTACATCTAGGCAATTTTATATCCAAATCTTGGAAGGTGAAAGACAGAAAACAAGTTTTTGTTGCTTTGTCTTCCAGTTTTATTTGTTCTCTGAGAGCTCCCACAAAAGTCAATGTTAATATTCCTGGTCTTGATCCTGCTCTGCTGGAGGTGTTGGGAATTTCACCAGGGATTTCACTATGAATGGAAATAAACTGCAAGTGAATAAAAAATTACTCACGTGTAAGAGTTTGCAAGATAAGATCGTCAAGGGCAGAGACTGCCAATTTTGTTTGCACTGCACAGTATGGAAGATATTCTTCATGCTACACTAAAAAAATACAGAAGAGTTGAATGCTGCATGCCACACAGCTTTACAGGGCTGCAGTCCCCACCAAATAAAGGGTCAGTACTCACATAGGAAGAACAGGCAGTATGAACAGTTCAGTTTGGCTACTGAAGTGTACATGGGAAGTCATAATTTCTAACTAAAAAAACCTCCAAACTGAACATTTATGTCCTATCTTTAAACAAATGGCTTTTTCTGTGCCTCTTTCCATTTCCTCTTGTCTAACTACCTGGATATATGGCTTTTTTCTTTGCTGCTGTGGTGATGAAGTGCATGTGCCCACCAGTCCTGAAGACAAAGAAAAATAATTTCACCCATGTATTGATGATATCCTAAATATTTAAATTCCCTGAAGTAACACCCTCTCTTCTCAAATTTAAAATTAGTCACATTCTATCAAATCCAACCCTTTCATAGAAAAATGAAAATCAGATGTTCATTACATAAAACTTTCATCAAAGCAGGCAGTATAACTAGACTTTCTTAAGGTGAGAGTATCCTTACCATGGAGTAAAGGAACAGAAGAAGCATCAGTGCTCTCTAGGTTTAGCTGCCTCTTCACCCAAAATCCATCTTAGAACACAAATCACTTCTATGTTTGTGAGGTGAATCAAGGCTTCTCAACAGTGTTAATTGTCTCTATCTAGGCATGTCATTAGAAAAGTTATATATGATCAAAGATGATAAAACCCCAGGAGTTAATCCAAGGATGACAGTATAAAAATATAAGCATAAGCTTTGCCATGTCGATATACGGCCATACTGTCAGTCATTGTCAGAACTATAGAGCGGAGCAGCACAGCACATCTTTCTCTGTCAAAATGTTCCTTCTGACAAAGGTCAGTGCCTTCATGACATAAATCTGTTATCCTATTATTGTCATAAGTATCACAAGAAGAAGGAGTCAAATGTTTGGAACAGATAGAGTCAATGCAACTTAATTCAGGAAAGGGCCATATTTCCCTCTTCCCTTTGTCAGGCTGCCAGCCATCAGCATGAGCGTTCCCTCTAGCAATCTGTTTGTGTTCCAGTGAGTAATAGCTTTTTACTGGCCTGGAAAATGACTATCCCATTACTAGCAAAGTGCGTTCAGAGGATCAAGAGCCTTTTGAATAGTTAAGTACGTTGTGCCCTTTAAATAGACCAGACGGCTTCAGATGAAAGCCTTAAAACTATGGCCAATCTGTTGGAAAATTAAAAATATAGTAAATCTGGGGCTGAAACCAGGCATATTTATGAGCTACTCAAATATACAGCCATTTGAAATAGTTTGTTACTCAGTGGAATTTATGAGGGTTTTTTCTTCACAAGAACCAATATCTACAATAACTCATGCAGACTTGTAATAGATGGAAAATAAAGAAAAAATATAATATCTGGCAAAAATTATGTCAAATTGATCACAGCAGTGGTTTTTTTCACATCTATTTGAAAATATACGAAATCACAATAAGAACTGCGTGCATGACTCTTCCAATAATGCCAAGGTGAACTGGGAGTAAATGGAACTGAAATCAATAAATGCACATGAATGTAAAGCTACAGTAAATAGGAACATAAAGAATACTGGATATGAATATAAACTGGTTAAAACACATAGACACATGCATAACCATGTGTGAGGAATTGGAAATTATAGATATCAAGTTTTCTGGAGGGGACAGGCCTGTTTCATACAACCAACAAGAAGACCGGGCTAAGTATGCTGCTCCAAAAATATAATTCATAAATTGCATTCACATGATCCATGTAACTTAAGATTTTATTTTGACATAGTCATAATGTTACAGCCATGTTCACATAAACTTAAGGAAATGGGGGAAAACAGCGACCTGGAGTTTATTTGCAATCCAGTGTAAATTGCAGAGCAAATTCTAGTGTAGAGTTTGAAGGTTGATTATTCACCCACGTAATACAGAATTGCAGTGTTGGAGGATTTATCAGGCTATTTTTCATCTCTTACTGGTTAACTTTGTGATCCACACAAAATTACTTTTTTTCCTATTGAAAATCAAACAAAAGCTTTGCAGTTTTGATACATAAACCACCTGCTGATCCCTCCTTCTGAGTGAAAGGACCTCCAGGATTTACAATTCTAATAACAGGAATTTGAAAAAGGAATGATAGAAAATGTGTATTTTTTCCTTGTTTGTTTGACAGCCTACCTTTCTTTAGACTATGAAAATCGAAAAAAAAATACAGAAACTTGAATAAAAAATTGCCACCAGTTTAGATAAAATAGAGAAAACATGGTCAATCCCATCTTTCCTCCCTAGAGAAATTAATTTAGAGCTTCATTCCCATCTGCTTTTGTTTCAAATATCTCAGTCCTGGTCTTGCCTCCTCCTGCATTTAGTAATACTGGAGAAACTTTCCTGGTGAATGTCACACCACTTTGCAGTTTTGAGAAAACTAATATCTATACTTTCTTCACAACTTCCTTCCTCAAGATATTTTATGCATTCCAGCTATATCTCTAACATCCTCTTTACTCATGCTCCCTGCAAATGCTGTTTTCCCACGGTGTAGCTGGCAGATGTCAATGCCTTAATACACTTAGTAACAACCCCAAGGGAGCAGCAGGCATGACAGGCTTTTGTAGGAAGTTATAGGATGTCACCAGAGACAAGAGAGGACTGAGGGAGACCTCGCTGGGGTCTTCAACATCCTCATGAGGGGAAGCAGAGGGGCAGGTACCAATCTCTTCCTTCTCGTGAACAGGGCTTGAGGGAATGGCATGAAACTGAGTCGGGGGAGCTTAGGCTGGATATCAGGAAAAAGTGTTTTCTCCCAGAGGTGTTTGGGCACTGGAACAGGCTCCCCAGGGAAGTGGTCACAGTACCAAGCTTGACAGAATTCAAGAAGCATTTAGACAATGCTCTCAGGCACATGGTGTGACTCTTGGGGATGGTGCTGTGCAGGACTGGGAGTTGGATTTGAGGGTCCTGATGGGTCCCCTCCAACTCAGCATATTCTCTGATTCTATAACTATGAAATCCTTTAATTGGGGTCTTCAACTCTGCAGGAAGGGGCTGGTACAGTATTTCTGAATTATGCCATAAAATTAAAGCGAAATGAGGCACAAAAGTGAAGTGGGAACTTGGATCTGAAAAAAGGAGCTCTATCTCTGGGCAGCAAATTTGATGAGAAGCTCAAAACTGACCTCTGTATCTGCTGTTAGTTACTATGAAAAATGTATTTTAAAAGGGTCTTAAAATGGGTGCTTATTCTGTAATAACTGGGGTGGTAAGAACAGTTGTAGTGAAATACAGACTGCATTTACAGACTCATGCCCTCAGTCTTTAAGGACATACCTGCATAAGGAAAGTGAAAGTAAATCAGTGATAATTCAGCTTCTTGCTTTTAGGTTCTTTCATCCCTCCCAGAACAATCAGTGATGAATACCTGAGTTGTTGAAAACAAATGTCCAAACCTATCCTTATCCTACTTCATTTGGTCATTTCATCATAGAAATGCAAAGGCCAGGGTATTTGAGTGAGAAGTTCTCTGATTAGAACTGAAATAAGTTTTTCAGGGTGCAGGGCTTAAAGCAAATTCATTTTTACTTTTCTGAGAATTCAGACATAAGGGCCCTTTCCTAAGTGATTGCATGGGCCACTTCACAGGTATCTTGTAGCAATGAGTTTTAGAAGCTCAATAAGAAACTTATGAAGAAATAAGATATCCTTAACAAGCTTTACATTTTCCTTCCTTCAAATATATTCAATTTCCCCTTGCTCTTATATTATGACTAAAACTTGAATAGTAATGCCTACAATTCAATCTTTTCATCATTCCTGGAATGATATGCCTTTGTTTTTTACTGATAGTCTTAAAATGGCACGAAGAACAGTAAGATGATATAATTTTTTTAATACTTTTAACTTATATTAAAATCTGTAATTTTTAGTTTCATTAATCTCTGGTCTCAGTTAAATATGAAAAACAAATAATTATAACCCTCAGGAATGATGAAAAAAGTTGTGGAACTCAAAAAATATCTTCCAGCAATCTGAAGAGAAGGTTCAGCTATTGTTTTGAAATTAGTTGTTTTATTACTCATAAAAGTTAAGATCAGAAAGCATTTCAATCATTATTAATTTTCTCTATCATTTCTGATGCAATATATAGGCAAGTTTCACATGCTGTTCAGACTTGGGACAAGAAAAATAATAATAGCAGGAAATAATGCAATGAACATTTATTTATTTAATAAAAATTTAAATGTTCATCTACATCTGTGGTTAACCAAATGCTGGGGAGAAGGATGGGCATCTTGATTTGTTGCTGATACGTGAAGTTCTCAGCAGACTGGTTATCTTCATATAGACAAATCATAGTTTTGATCACAGTGTTTATTTATATTATATGCATATACCTTTTTTTCCCCCTTAGGAAGTTGGCTGCATTTTCAGAGGATTTTTTCAGACATCCTTCTGGCTTTATTAAGGTAGGAGTACAAGATATGGACTACATATATTTTAAAACTAACTGTCATCAACTTTGATGCACTGCTAAGTATAAAATCAATTAAGAATTCATGAAAGTTAGGTTGTTAAGAGTTAAAAGTTAAGAGTTAAAAGTTAAGTTAAAAGTTAAGAGGAAAAATGTTGTCAAATGAAAAGAGTGTATAAAACTATTAATTTTATGCTTTTATATGGTACAACCAGGTGAGCTGGTTTTGTAGGTTTAAGTCACCATTACCTGCATCAGCTTTGGGGTGTTTGTATTCTGTGCACCCACTGAATATGAGAGAATGAAGGACAGAGTTCCAATATCCATCACTCACTTGTATTGTAATAGCTGCTCTGTTCCTACTGCCATGACCAGATTTTTATCACAGAATGTTCTGAGTTGGAAGGGACCCACAATGATTATCAAATCCAGCACTTATGTGACTGGTCCTGCTGGGAACCAAACCCCCAAACTTGGTGGTTTTAGTACCATGCTCTAACAAATAGACCTAATCTCAGGGTTAATTTTTTGGTGCTCATCACAGTCAGGCCATGCATGTGTGGAAGAGCTGCTTCAATGGCAAAAAAAAAAAAAAAAAAAAAAAAAAAAAAAAAAAAAAAAAAAAAAAGAAAAAAAAAAGGGAANAAAAAAAGAGATGAAGAAGTGGAAAGCAATAATTTAATTTCTTTTTCTATCTCCTTAAAAACAACACCTCTTGCTTCTTACCTATTAGACATGATATGACTCAAGTTACGATCTGAGTGACAGAATCCATTTGGCTTGCATATGGATTGGTCACAGGTTCTTTTGGAAATCATCTCTTTAAACTTCTTCTAGTTTTTCCACCTCAAGTATGTGGAAATTTTTGTAAAGGTTGGGCAGCCTGGCCCATGCTATCCTGAACAATCCACCCGTCTTTTCTGATGAACATCATTGCTCTATTACATCAGACTTAAAGATATATGTATTCCCATGTGTGATAGTTTCACTAGCTAGATTTTGGCTGGATCAAAGTTGGCATTAGACACATATTTCTGACCATGAAAGGAGATAAATTGTCCACATTTTTGAAATTTCTCATCAAAATACAAAAAGTCCAAGTTAAAATCTGAATAATCTGCTTGTAATTAGCAGCATGTGGTTTAACCTCAAGGCATTTTACAGGTCATTCCTGTGAATGAAATAGCTGGGCCAAGAAAGCTGCATATTATTTATTAAAAGTCAGTGCAATACTTCAGAGTTAAAAAAGACACACTTCCACTCCATCATGCAGTCCTGCATGAATATACTGACAAAGTGATAACTATAATTTCCTTACTTGCTGATTACTCTTATTAATTTTTGTTATTTCATATTTTACTGAAATTATTTTGAACTCAAACTAGATTGGAGCCAATGAATGAATTTCATACAGGCAGAAAGATGATGTGTATTTGTGCTCCTTTCCTGCAGAAAGGAGTTACCCCAAGAAGTCAGGATGGTGGATTGAGCAAATTACCCCTTAAAATACAAAAGAAGTCGAACAGAAACTCAAGTCTGGTTTAAAAATTAAGGCAATTATTTAAAATATACATTTCAACTATCATCTTTCTGATTTGGTTTGGTTTGGTTTGGTTTGGTGGTTAGGTTTTTTTTGTGGGGTTTTTGCTTGCTTTGTGTTTGTTTATTTTAACCTATGTTATAATAAAAAATTAGGTTTTCATAGGACTCCTGCAGCTGCAGATTTTAGAAAACATGCAGAGAGATCTGAGAAATGAAATAAAACTAAGAATATTTATTGGACAATTTTTAAAATTAACTTTAAATATACTTACAGAATCAAGGACTTTATTTATTATCTAAGCCTTAACCCTATTTACCCAAGTCTCCATGATGCTAAAGGAATCCCTCTTTTTCCCCTCAGCCCTAAGATGTTGCAAATTTGATAAAGCAATATTGTATAAAGGGACTCCGTATTTTCTCATATAAACTGCCATAGTTTGGGTTTTGTTTTTTTTTTTTTTAAATGATGCATTCCAGATATGTTTTCCATTAAGTGATAACTTATGACCTTGGACAAAATAGCTTAACAATTTTTGTTGTTTGTTTTGTTGTGTACTTCTCCATCATCCACCCGACAGAAGAGCCATTGAGAAAAATGTGTAACATCCCTGACATTTAGAAACCTTAGTAGAAAAAGCATGTGCTATAGCTACCCACTCAGTGAACATATGTGGAACAGTTTGTGTGTAGAATATAGTGTCAAAAATGAAATCCTTGGTTTTGGATACTGCATATGCAGAAGATTCAAGATTGTTTGGAACAGACTTCTACGAGTGTTGTACTGTGTGAGTGTGATTGTCACTATGGCCTTTATAATGTAAAGCCCCAAAACACTGTGGGATACAGTTTGGAGCTTCTGCAGAGTCTATCTCATGTCCAGTATCTGCTGCCTCAGCCTGTCCTGTTTACAGCAGGCTTGTGGCTGCTCTTACACGTGGTGCTAACATCAAGTCTTTAAGGAGCTTGCACTTGCAGAGCTGAGCTCCACTATGTTCTTCACACATCCTACACAAAATACCCCTGGTAGAAAATGGGCAAAAACAGCATTATCAGGAGTTTGCTTTAGTACAACTATGTCTGAATTCAAGTACTTTACACTTTCTGATCAAAGAGAATTAATTGGAACCAGGCCTGAGGGTGTTTAATATTACAAGAATTCAAGTTGTGCAAAGAGGCTCAAAGAATCCCTTTGTGAATGGGTACCATGAGGCTACAACCAAATCTGCAATCTCAGCTACTCTTTGATGCCATACGTTTGCAAAGGGTGTCCAGCCTGACAGAAGGGGGGCTGATGCTCAGCACTGTGATATTTTCTTCTATTTATTAATCTCTGCAGGTTGATTTTGGCCCAATCTGGTCTGTGCCCTGAGATCTTCACAGCTGGGAAAGAGTCTGCTTTGCCTTGAGAGGCAGTACAGACTTCCCAACCAAAGGGCAAGACACAAGTATAACACTGAAAGACCAAAAGGGAAGGAGACAGAGTTTCCTAGTGGGATCTATCCAACTGTTTATTGATGCCATCAAGTCATGGCAAAATGGTGGAAGTCACTCAGAACAGGAAAGAGACAGCTGCTGAATCCTCTGGGCTGCTTCCTTCTTTCTCCCAGATCTGACCATGGATTTTTCATAACTTGAGTTTAATAATAGATCCCTGTTCAGCTGAAAGCCACATGTCATTGCTGCCCAGATGAGAAATTTGTACCTCAGCTTTTTGTTAAATATCTCTTCCAGATCATTTGCTTTATTCAAAAGCTTCCTTCCCTCAATATGCTCATTCCCTGCAAACAGACCGTCATCACCTGTTCTCCACTTGTTTGCATGCTGATAGCTCTTCTCCTCTCATAAATTCCATTAATTAATGAATAGTCAGCAGGGAATTGTCTCCTCAGGCTCATTAAAGAAATGGACACTAAAATGATATGAAAGCAGCTGCCTCCTTTCTGTTATTCCCTTCTGACGGCTACTGCTTTCCTCATCACTGCTAAATTATAACACTGCTTTGATTAGCAGTCCTGTTAGCTGCAGCTGCATTTAAAGATGGAAATTTTAACTATACAGTCATGTTTAATTGATATTCTCATCAAACTGTTAGCATTGTAAAAAAAATGCAGCACTCCAATACATCAAGCTTGTGTACGTATATTAAATCCTGTTGGAATTTTTTTGACCTTGTAAGCAGATTGAAAAGACATGTTTCTTGATGCTTTCTCATAAGCCACTGATTATTAGCTGAGCTCATTTGGGAACCAGATGTAAAATTTGTGAAAAATCTCAGGCCAGAGATCATCCTAAACAGAAACATATTTGATTGCTATCCTAGTGCCTAAGTGTGATTGCTCATTTCTATGCTGAAAAATTTAGAAACTATTATTTTAAAGCATACGATGAGATCTGATTTTTATAAAAGATTTCAAATCAAAAAACTATTCCCCATCAAAAGAGTAAACCAATGTCAGACAGACAATCTACATCATGGCTGGTATAAATTAACATAGTTTGGAAGATGTTCTAATTCATACAAGAAGGATGGTTGGGCCAGGCTTGCCCATACTCAGGTTTTAGGTTCTAACTCATTTCCTGTTGAAGAAACATTATTCACAGAACAGTCCAAATCAGGATACGCTCCTCTACTCCGAGGCTGCTGAGACATGCTGACCCTCTACTAGCACAGCCTTTGAACAAGAGATCCTGGAATCACTAAGGTTGCAAAAAACCTCTAAGATCATCGAGTCTAACTGTTGATACATCAGTGCCAAGTCCACCACTAAACCACATTCCCAGGTGCCATACCTACATGTTTTTTGAACACTTCCAGGGACAGTGATTCTACCTCTGCCCTGGGCAGTCTCTTACAGGGCTGGACCACACTTTCTGGAAATAAATGTTTCCTAATACCTTATCTAAACTTCCACTGGTACAACTTCAGGCCATTTCCTCTTGTGCTAAAAGAGGATATCTTGCAGATTTGAGGTAACATAACAGGAATTGTTCTTAACTGCCTTTTAGTGGCTAGTACTTTCACTTAGATTAAATTAGATCCTCTTCTGGGCTCTGGGTCTAAGCAGAAGATTAGCCACAAGACAAGGGGAAAGGCCTTTGGTATGGTGCTGACTTGTGAGGCTGCCCATGTTCAAGTTCAGCTGAAAAGCCAGAGGAAGAGGTCATTTGCCATGGTGTATATCAACACACATCCAAAATGAAAAAACGGCTTCACTTGGAGAGATTTTCATTAGCTGTTTCAAAGTTTGTGCAGGGTGAATATAGAGTTTTTAATTCACCTACAGTACTTAAAATCCCCATTTTATTTTATATCAGGATGAACATTTAAAGGGAATCTCCCAGTCGTCTCCAATTCCTGAATTGTTGAAACATCATCTGTTCCTGTTCTGCTGCACCCTCAATGTAGGCAACACCCTCAAGTCTCTAACTGTGAGAGCTGGTTTAGGTTCAAACTGGAGGTTTTGGGTTTTTTTTCTACTTATAGAGCTCCAATACCTAAAAAAGGGGTGATTTCACTAATTTTGATGTGAGATCCTAACTTCTTACAGAGACAGGTAAAGGTGGGTACAGAAAAGCCCTAGGTGGAAGAAATTCCTTGTTGATCAAGAAGGAGACCCAGGCTCTTGCTGAAAACATGTCAAATTGCCCTGCTGTGAAGAACCTCAGCTTTTCTACTCTAGACTTAGCAGAGAAATTTGGCCTTTGAACTAAAGAAGCCAGATTTTGAAAAAGAAAAGTAGAGTCCCCCCCATCAATTCTTCACTTGAAATGTTCTCATGTTTTGTCAATAGTTGGTGTTGTGTCATGTTAAATATTGCTACTTTGACTAAATAACCAAAAAATATCCCTTTTTTCTTTCAAGAGCTTAACTTCCTTCTTTCTTTGATAACCTTTGATTACACTGTATTATTCTATATTAATTGAATAATGTGTCCCTTTGAAGTGTCTTGTAGAAGCAGTGAAAACATCTAGGTAGTTTAGTACATTGCAGATATCACAATATGTATATGGAGGATTCACATCTGTTATTAGGATTATTTAGAAATGTCATGTCTCTACCATAAAAATAATTTAAAGAAATCATTCTCTTAGTAGCTTGTAACTTGGCTCCAAGTATGGACATCTCAGCTGCCTTAAATTAGATTAAATTATTTTGTGCCTAAGAGGATGATTCATGGGCACACTATAAAGTTCATGGTGCAAATTCAAAACTAGAGGCTCCAGTAGATTTTGGCTTGAATTCAAACAGAGAAGGACTCTAAAATGAAACAAACATTATTCTTGAAATGTAGTGGACATCTATTCATTGGTGCAATACCTAAGTTTAATTTAAATTTTTTAACAGAAATTTTTGTAACAGTTGTGTTCATTAAAGATATTCAGTTCCATTAGACCTTTCTTTTGGTGAACAGAAGTCTCTTGAAAGCCATTCTCTAACTCAAGGATTCAATAAAGCAGACAGGGTTTATCAATTCATTATAATAAAAGAGTTCAGTTATCTTGTGGCAGAGTTGCTTTTATCTCTTGGTAGGTTAAATATTAATTTATTCCATGTATGTGAGAAATTTTACCTCTTATTAAACCTTTCATATTTTCAATACCTACATCTCTTTTTGTGTATACTGATCTCTAAACTACAAGTCATTAAATGATTTTTGCCTCTAAGGTAATTTATTAATTATATCACACATTTGTTGTTAATTAAAAGATGCAGTTGGCTTAGTACTCGATATTGTTGCTAAATTAATTCATTAGATCTTTTACTAAAAGCCAAGATATGACCTTCCTATAGTGTTACACCTGGTGCTACTGTTCCACACCAGTTAACACAAGATCTAATAACAATTACAGAGGATTCAGGCTATCTAGCTGCTAGTGAGGATCTCAAGACGGGAGAGGAGGGCAAATTATTAGAATTAAGATCTGTGTTCACACTCATAGAGGGAAGCAGCTTGTGTAAAAGGAAAATGAGACTCCTGATGGCACACACTGAATACCAGAAGAAATTTTTATTTAATCACACAGGCAGATGAATCGGAGTTTCAGAGCAGTCAGAACCACTGCCCTGAAAAAAAACCCTACTTCTCTTATAACACAAGAGTGAAGAATAACAGGTAGCCTGAATTAACCTGATCTGGGTTGTTTTTCATTTAGAAATGTGCAGTGTATAGCTGTATAACTATTGTGTTTTGATAAAGTAATTTGTAATTAGAGCCCTACTGGAGGTCCAGTGATGAAAATTATTCTGCTTCACCTCACTGTCTGAGGAGTCTTTCTGCTGGGATTATTGGCAGTGGTTGAGAGTGCAGTGATCTACACTGTCAGTGTCAGTGATCTGCAGTGACTCTCCACCCGGTCAGGAATCTGAGATTTTACCAAGTCAAAGAATTTGGGGTTTTCTTTTGAAGACAATTGGTAATTGTTCTGCCTTGGAGAATATGATAAAAAATACTTCTGCAATGCAGATACAACAATAATTGGAGGAAAAATAAGTTAGGATGTAGTTTTTAGTCCAGCGGACTTCAAGAAGGATCCAATAGATGTCTGAAATTACTGACACCTCTCATCTCTTCCAAGCCAACAATGCCCTAGCAATTCCCTGATATGCTGGCATTCTGGTTTGCTCTTCTCCAGAACTATTCCAGCCTCAGAAAAGCCCCCATGGCAGAGAACATGCTTTGTTTTTCCTGTGCCACTCATTTCTTTGTATATAACCATGTTTATTTTTGATAATTATTCTTTGGCCAATATCAGTATCAACAACACATACTGTGTTTAGTCTGTACATGCATTCATGGCCAGTTTATCAATCACAAATTTAATTCTCATAAATGAGTTTGGGGTTATTTGCTTTTTTAGAAACCCAGAAACACCCATCTTTTATATTCATAGCTGAACTTTTAACTAATTGGTCAGAAATTTAAATCAGTGGAAAAAGACTGCCATGTGAGAAGATGAGTGTGAAGATCATGTAGACAGGTCATTATTTGCACTAATTGCATTATTGGGACTAATATGTTGTATAAATGAAAGTGGCACTGGTTCCTCATCTATTCATGCAGATAATCCTAGATTTCTGAAGAAGTAAATGCGCTTATACTTCTATGTAAAACTTGCTCACATCTTCAGGAAAAGAAATATATTCTCATTTATGTAGACTACTCCTTTCTAGAAATCCATATAAATAGGTTAAAGAAAATGGAAATAATGTAAATAATTACATAGAAAATGGTTAATAGGGAATACATTATTTCTAGAAATATTTTTCATTACATTTGAAGGCTCTGGCAAATAAATGGTATACATTTAATGGTTAGAATAAGTTTCACTTTTTCAATTTTGATTTTCTTTTCCTGTAATCCTTTTCAAAACATTATACCAATGTGAACAGACCATGAGATCAGCATTCTTCCAGAATTATGCTGGGGCACTGTGGTCACATTAGGAAGTGACATGTCACCCTGATTGCTTTTTAGGAATGTTTATCAGCTAAGGATACAGCAATAAAATGTTTACTTGTCAACAGGAAGGTTCTGTCTTGTGTCAAAGCAACATTGTAACCGAGTACACCTAGGGGTTATATAATTTATTTTAAAAAGAAAGCTTTTTCTCACTTCTCATCCTGCACATTTCCAGTTAGTCAGAAATAAATTGTGCAATTTTGGGATTGAAAGTCCTATTTACCCAGGTAGTAAAAAAGGCTTTTACTGGTCCTTTAAAGCAGAAGTTCACATCAAACCACTGTCAAGCCTGTCAATAGCATATTTTTCATCTCTTTAGGAAGAAGAAAATTTGAAATTTGAATGATAATAATTAGAACTACTTTGATAAATGACACAATAGAAAGGACATGTAGTTGTTTAAGGAGAAAAAATAATCACAAATGTCTTCCTTAAAGTCTAGTTCACAATTTGTCAAAAATAAACAGATCTGCATCCCATGCTAGATATGAAAACAGCTTCACTAGCAATGAAAATAAAGACATCAAAAGGAGTTTCCAAAGCCATGAATGTGAGTAAATATGAACAGAAGGAATTTAGGGTTATTTGGGGTTATCACAGCAACCCAAATAAAATGGATTTTAATGTCAATCTGTTTTTGTGAGATGCAAATGAAATACACAGATGCTTTAGAGATGATCAAATTTAACAGCTCTGAAACTTTGGTTATTTAAAAGCATAATATAAATTTTAATCGGCATTTCCATATGGGAGGTTCTGTGGATGAAACTGCAGAGCTCACAGAAATACAACCAGTGATGCCGGTGTTTGTGGCACTGGGGCTAACACAAAATGTCTTGCAAGGACAAAAGAGAAAACTGTTATAAACACTGGGATCAGCACCACGGCAAAATGCTGACTTCCAGCCACTGCCACCTTCCACAGACCTCAGCCCTCCTGCTCCTTTCCTGGAGCACACTGTAACCAGGATTTTTCAGGCAGGTCTGAGCCTTGTGGGATTTGGGAGGATGTCTGTGTAAGACAGTACATTTCCTGTATGCTTCCTACAATCACAGCTGACAGGACCTGATGATCAGATGATCATTCGTCTTTTTTTGTTATAAGGAACAGTTGGCCACTAAAAGAGGTGTGATAACTTTAAGAGAATGACTCCTAAAATTTCCAGAACAAATCTGCTTATAAATTACCCTTATCAAGCTTCTTGTTACAAAGGCTTGTTTTGAAACAAATAACATTGTACTCTAAGCTTTCTATCTGTAAAAACAGTACTCAGGGGGTCTTGAACAGTGGCCAGAAAAATATAAAACAAAATTGAAGAGTTTTTCCATTTATATGATGACAAATCTCATGGGTTGCTGAGATTGTGATGATTTTTTCTCTTTGTACTCAGTCTATGGAGATTTTAAAAGTGGAATCTGACAAATGATGAGTCATTGACAAAATTTATGATATTTTCAAATCTGGGGGGGAAAAGCGAGTAAAGATCATTGCATTACAGACAAGGTGTATTTAGAAAACACAGCTTCCCCTGGAGCTTTGTACTCCACATAATTACATTTCACATACAGTAATTGAAACTTGTGAATACGTCAAACTGTGTGTTTTCACAAACCTGCAGTAATCAGCTCAAATTATTTAAATTCAGTATTTGACATAATTGCTATAAATATGACAGAAAAAGATATTTCTAGGATATATTACTTCATAACTCTATCAAATGACTACCTAGGGAGATAACTACATTGTGTTCCTATGGAAATCTGCAGGATAGCAACATCCAGTACTGAATACTTGTCTTTTCCCAAACTCTCTTTAAATTTACTTAAAGATCTCCTGAAATTAAAGGGAAACCTCTGCGACCTGGGACTATCCACATGATTCTCTGATTGTGAAATTACCATAAAACCAAGCAGTTGGAAACTGCTGGGCAACAGCTCAACAGCTGTCATCAGGAATATCTCCACTGAAGTCAGAAAAAACAATGCTGATTTTTGCCAACAGAGAATTCAAACTGCACATCTAGGGAGAGTACACATGCTGGGTTCTTGACACAGTTGCAATAGGCTTGTCACCTCCACAAAGACTACTCTAAGACCAGAGATTGTCCTATTTGTTGTGCATTTAATGTGTGAGAGAAAGGGCTCTCTAGGGGTTCATGAAAGCCAAATGCCAATTGTAGTTTCCAGCCCTTCTGAAACTTTGAGATGTCATGAGTGCCAGAGAAAAAAGATTTCTCCCACACACTTGCTTTGAGAAGTGCTGTGTAGATGGAAAGGAAAAGAAGAGGGCAGGGGCATGGAATGGGTTCGGGCATCCTAAACTGTAGTTGAATGTGTCCTAACATACAGTTTAAGGAATTAATTTATCCCAGTCTGTTGTCTGGCTGACCAAAAGGTAAATGGGATATTAATTGATAATGTGTGTCATTGCTGGCAAAAAGAATAAATTGAGTCATTGCAGGAAACAGATACACAAGAAAACATTTGTACAGTTTTGTTAGGAAACACGAGAGCTTTCCTGAAGTCTTTTACTACATCTAAGTTCCAACTACTCTTTGGTGGCCCCCGGAGGTAAGGTGAATTACTGGAGAAGAAAGAAAAAGCAGAAAACCATGCAGTAAACTTCTTTTATGCCTTTAATTATATGTATGGATTTTAAAAAAAAAAAAAAAACCCAAAAAAAAAACCACACAAAACAACCAAAAAAATTGCAGAAACTGCTCCAGCTGGAAAGCAGAAGATGTAAGCTTTTAAATGGGATATCTTTTACTTCATCCTTCCAACTGTATGGTAGAAGGACGAATTTAAATTTATTAAATCATTTTGTCTTTCCCTCAAGAGTCAGAGAGCCTTGTGGAGATTCCCTAATATTGTGGATGTTTAGAAAAAACCCTGTGAGGGTGGTGAGGCACTGGAACCAGGAAAGCTGTGGATGCCCCATCCCTGGAAATGTTCAGTCAAGTTTGATGGGATTTTGAGCAATCTTGTCTAGTGGAAGGTGTGCCTGCCCAAGGCAGGGGGTTGAAACTAGAAAATATTTAAGGTCCCTTCCAATTCAAACCATTCTATTTTTCTATGAATTGTTTTAGAAGGGAAAGCTAACTTACTTAAACTTATGTTTCCTTTTTTTTGTTTTTTTAATGGAGATATTGTGTGCTTTTCTCCTGTGAGCAGACTGATTGATACATGCATATGTATTTGTAGGACCACAAAATTTTATAAAAAAAAAATATCTATTCAACACCCAGTCTAAAAAGAAACAATAAAAAATGTAGCTAAATATCCCAATTACGCACTGCTTCAACTGTTCCAAAGTTATGAGAAGTACTGGCCTGGCAAACCAACACAACCACTGTTTCTCAAAAACCAAATTGTCTTCTAGCTGCAGAATGGCCACTGGGGCTCTCTGGTGGCAGGCAAACAGCTGAAGTTAAAAATAACCAACCTTTTCTAAGCAATATACTGATTTAAATGAATACTACATTCACCCTTTATTCAAAGCCTTGACAGTCTGAGAAAAAGCCTCAAGCCATTACCCGTTGACACGCATGGATGGCTTTACAGAGAATTTACAAGGAATTCAAGCTATTCAAAAAATAAGTAATTCAAAAATTATAGTTAACACAGTGTAAGATTAGGAGATGGTCAACAAAAATGAGAATGAGAATCCAGTAAGTCCAGCACGTTTTGCCTTATGACTTGACACACAAACTAGGCTGCCTCAGTGGAGGGTGTGTAGCAGGGGGTCACATCCCTTCCACTTGTCACATAACAGTCCCAGATGAAGCACATAAATAGACACACTACTCTTGCATTTCATGTCCTCCTACAAGACTGTCAGTGTAGTGAGGTGTACAAGTACAACTGGAAACCTGGGTGGCAATGTGAGGATCTGGATTTGTACAAAAGGTTAGGAAGAAAAGAATTTTGACTTAGTAATTTATTATGTTTTTTTAGGCTCAACAGACCCTTGGCTCAAGCAAAGCGGGGAGAGGGAAGATATATGGCTCTTATGGATTTTACATCATATAGGAATTTTAAAAAAATGAAGCCTTCACATGATCTTTTTGTTCTCCTATTAAGGAAATTATTCTTTGTGTCCATTCACTGACCCGAGCACAGGAAAGTTTGCTCCTTCCATAGGAAATGAAGAGACCTGGGAGGACTGTAAACGCCTTTGGAATGGACAGAATATAATTAGCAGACAGGAAGCCATACCCCTGGCCATGTGAAAAGCTATAAAAATGTTAGGAGAATCATAGGTTTTCAGTGTACCTTGCATAAAACCATATCAACAAAACTGATTAATTTTAGACATTTCTTCTAATTTCCTTTTTTCTTTTTTTCCCCACTTTCATGCCACTCAGTAGGGAATGAAGTGACAGAGAGATACACTCAGACATGGGTTTATACATGCATTTTACATATTAATGGCATATGATTCTATGACATATATATATAGTCGTATCTAAGTCCAGGGTCTTTCTAGGAAGTTGTCAGGAGTGGCAGGAGATGCGACCAAAGACATGAGTGGAGATAGGCTACCAAAAATACTGGTCCAAGATCCAACCAGGACAGGGCTGAAGACAGGCATACCCATAGCATAGCTCAGAAAGGGACCAGGGACCCTCTCCAGAGACTGTAGGGGAAGGTCCTGGGTAAGGCTGCTCAGGGTAATTAAGGCTAATTAGTATCCTGACACAGGGATTGATTAATGTAAATTTAATGAATTAGAGAAATATTTTTAAATTTTTATTTAATCCTGGTATTGCTCCTGCCTGCAAACCAAGAGGATTTTTGGTAGGTATGCAGGTTTTATATTCCATGCCAGAAGAAGTCCCTTCATTTAACATACATCATTAAACATATACTTTGAAGTTGCCAAAGTGTGTGTTCTCGTACACCATTTTGGAGTTACATTGCATAAAATATCATTTGAAATACAGTGGCTTCTTATTGCATAACCGGAATTCATAGTTAGGGATTTGGCTGCCTGTTGTCTCCTCCAACATCCTTTTAGAGGCTTGCACTTTTAATTGAGGTTACCCCCTCTATGAGTCCAACACACAGAAAATAAATGTTTATATTAAATTTGTTCTAGCAGCTGCTTTCAGAAGATATTTATTGGACCTAAAAATGTGAAATATCCCAGAGCACATAATCCTGAGATATTTTAAATTTCAGAAAACAGTAAGAAAGTTCAAAATAATGCTACGAAGGCATTATTTGAATCCCCCAGTTCTTCTCAGTCACAGACAAGCAACTTATTTACAAGGCTTGCTGCTATTGTGGTTAAATTTTTAAAGAATTATAATGCAGGTTACAAATAGATTCATATGAGTGACATGTGCTTATGGTTGGGTTATCGCCTGAAAATGTAACACAAACATATCTCAGTTCAATAGGCAAACAAGAGGTGAACAAACTCAAAGGTTTTAAAATATCAGTGTAAATCTACCCTCACTATGTTAAACTGTTGGCCCTTGTTGTCACACTCTACAATCTGAATGTGTTGTCATTGTCTTCTTAGAAAGTGCTGATAAATCTTTTTTTTTCCTGGAAGACTTTCATCTAAGAAATAGATCTGATTTTCCATTTACTCCAGTTTTTTATTAACAACCTCTAGGACTCTATTTTTGGACTAATTTGCTTTTCTTGACTAAAAAGTTAAATGAATGATTTGAGTACCAGTGTTATGAATTGTCTTATGGGGTATTTCACCCTGAATGTTCTAGAATATCTTGTTAACTCTTACTCGAGAGTCCTTCTAGTTTCATTCCATCTAAAGTGAATTCTTTATCTTACAACCCTACAAAGTAGGCATCATTTGTGAGTTAAAGCATTAGGATTTTATACATTCTTATACATTGAGGCCATCTTACTACTTAAAATCGCATGAGACTCTTGGTGTCTTTTCCTGCAATTTCGGTGATATGATTTTCATATTGTACAAGCCAAGGGTGTATTGCAAGTCTAACTCTTAGTTTAGTATCTCAATTTGGATGGATACTAGATTTGGAGTTCTTATTTCTTTTCACACCTTCTTCAACCTGACTGGACATGATGGAAGTCTGAATTAGCTCCTGGTACTCTGTGCTAGCCTTGTCACGGTGTGCCAGGACTGTAAGAGGAAGAGGAACATCCAGCCCTTTAAGACAGAGTATTAATTTGGAAATTTGGGAGAGAAAAAGTACATTTTGCTAAATGTACCACATGAGCTAGGAGAGATAGTCTTTCCTTCTTTCATAAGTACATCTGAGCTTTAGGGTTCCCATTTAAATGGATTAGTGGCTTCACATGTTGTTGTCAGGGAGGGTCCAGCAGAAGAAAGAGTAGCCATATGGATATCCTTCAACATGTAGCAGAGGATAATGGCAGTACGGTATCTTCCAAGCCAGTGACATGTACAATCCTAAGAATCTCTGTACGTATCCAAATAATATTTTAAGCAATACATATGCATTCGTTTATTCAGATTGTATAAACTAATAGGTTTTTTGAAGTGTAACATGCAGTTTAGATGTCTATATTCAAAAGTCTGACCCCTTCTCTATAAAATCTAATGCATTTTCCTTTGAATTCTACAAATGCCAAGTTTAGCAATTTGATTTCATTTTATAAATGCTTTCACAAACACAAACTTCATCACTAATCCTTCCTCACTGTGTTCTTGTAAAATTGCACTCTTGGCTTTGAACTTAGCATGCCATGTATTTCTGTACTCAGAGTGAACAGATGAGTATCTTTATCTCACCTTAGCTGAGGTGGGATTTCTGAAAAAGGAACTGTGTACTGCTTAGGGACCACATTTCTTTTTTTATTTTTTTCTTTTTAAAAGACATCTCATGAGGCTCTCCTTAGGCAGCTGAGCAGCTGTACTAGGTCAGCAGTGTCGTGGAACCTGAGCATGCAGGTACCAAAGTGCGAGCTATATGACTCACAGGAGTTATTTTTGGCTTTGGTAGCTAAAATGGTGTGCCGGCTTGGCCAAATTAGAGGACAAATATCCTCTGAGGGAAGGCAGATTACCACCACCCCTCCCCCAAACCTAGGTTTGGGAAAGAAAAAAAAAATTCCTCGAAGGAAAGTGAAAGAGAGAAACACTATTTATTAAACAAACACACAGAAAGGATAACAAAACTAAATAACAAAACAAAACAAAACAAAACAAAAAAAAATCTCTCACTGTGGAGAGAAACCTGGAAAAATTGAGAGTCCTCTTTGGGTGTGGCTTCTTCCCTCCTCAGAGATGGATCGGTGGGGCCCTTCCAGGAGGCCTTGGAAAAGGAGTTCTCCCCTGGTGTGGTCCGACGTTGTAGAACAGTCTCAAAAAAGAAGAAGGAGGAAGAAATCCAAAAAAGGTCTCAGGAAAACTCTCTCTCTCTGGAGAAAGAGAGCTGAGAGCTGTCTGGAGAGCAAGGTCACTGCCCTCCACACTCTGCCGCCGAGCCCAGAGAGAGCTGCGTGTGTCCTTGAGAAATTGTTTTGAAAAGTTCACTCAGTCTTTTTTCCTCTTGCACCCAGTCTTAAAGGCACAGAATTCATCTTCTGGGCATAGAGTGGTGATAGGGGATACACATCATAAAGTCATCCCAAGACAAATGGGAAGGTAGGACAACTGCTTAATAATCCTAACCACGAATTACAAACAAATTACAGCTGTGGAGACAGAGGTTCATCTGAGCAGTGTTATACAATGTGGAGTGATGCAAGATGCTCAGATCAGAAACATTTCTAGCTGGCTGTTAAAATCCTCTACTAATCCCATGCTGAAAATCTGCTTTCTTCTATGCATGCCTTCACAAACACTCTTCACTTCAAGAGTCTTCCCAAGTGGGCACCATCCTTTTTCCAATCGTTAATAAAGGGTCAAAGTCACACTTGACTCTCAAAAGTATTGGAAAAAAGATTTCCTATAACGTCAAAAAATACTATGGGAAACAGGTTTCTTAATGATGGGAGAGGGATTTTCAGTAAATTTAATTAATATATTTTGTACATTTATTTCTGTTGTATCACTATTATTAGCGGTACTCAATGCCAGGGACTGAGGAGACAAGAATATCTCAAACTGCCAGTTGTTCTTGTAACTGGCTTTACCTCTCCCCCAGGAAATCATAAAATCTATTGATTCCCAGAATTTGAGAGGTACAGGAAAATAATCACTTTATAATTGACCTATTTCTATTATCATCTCTAGATGTTCAATGCTGGCTCAAAATGAAGCCTGAACACAGGGCAAGGCAGATCTCTCACTTGAAGTGCCATACATGCTACTCTCACATGTTGTAACACAACCTTTACAGACTTTACAGAATAGTCAACCGTGCTCCGTACTGTGTTTTGCCTTTTAAAGAAAATGTGTAGAAGGAGGATTATCTGCATCCCTGTATTGTTATGCATCAACTGGAAGCTGGGCTGAGTTTTCTTTGTGTAGTGCATTGTTATCTCAAAGCAACAGCAGTAACAATGGATTGTATGCTGGAAGTGTTAAATTCAGTGCTCAGTGCAGGTTATGTGCTGGCTGGTGCTCCCGCTCTGGCCCACTCTGACACAAGTTCATCCTGCACTAAGAGACACAGACAGGGAAACTCCATGTTCTTTGGTGAGAGATTCCCTGAGCATAAATAGTGCTGCTTGACCTTGGAGGTAAATGCAAAGTTGGCTGTATATCCTGTTAGATGCTAATCTCACACAATAGATCCTGTACAGGTGACACATGTTGCAGCTGTCCCATCCCTGGCAGTGTTCATGGCATGTTCTGAGCAACCTGGAAGTTGTCCTTTCCCAAGGCAGAGGGTGGAAACTAGATGGTCTTTAGGGTGCCTTCCAACCTAAACTTTTCTATGATTCTGTGATTCATGGAAAACATTTTTGATCTATGTTACCCATCACACTGCAAAGAAATATTTGTGCTGCATTGCCCTTTGCTCAACTAGGATGACCTTCATTTGGATCACATTAAAGTCATTGTGGGAGAAGGGAGTAGAGACAGGTTAGCCTTTAGAAAATGCTTTAGGAACCTTTGTCTGGGTGTTGTATGAAGTATGTTTTGAGTTTTGGCATGCCCCTGTCACTTTTATTTATAGCCTCCTGTCTTTTGGTTCCATTCTATGTGAGACAGAAGGGGTTTTCTGTGTGACAAATTAAAGAACAAGCAAAGATAAAATTGCCAAAAATCATGGAAATTACATCAGGATGTAGAAGAAAATGTAACAGACACCTTAATTTTTTAATTTTTTTCTGAAATGGATCCTTATTCATATGGGTGGGTTTGCTGGGCATGAACTGTATGACAAATAGCTTTCTTTTAGTTCAGCCTATAGAAACAAGATGTTTGTGTGGATTTCTTAGAATTTTTCTTTCTTTTGGTATTGATGTCATCTGTATTTATGGTTAGGCATGAGGTGTTCAGACCTCTCAGATCTACTTCCCAAACCAGTGTTTTCTTGACATTGTTCCTCTTTCTTTGGATTGCCATTTAATAAATCTGTGCTTTTTAATGTTAACTTTTTTATTATTGTTTTTGTTATTATCATTTCTCAGTTATATAGAAAATTGAGTTATCTAGGTAGATATGCAGTAGCTAATGGTATATTTTTGTATTTTATATAAATATAAAAATATTTTTATATGACAGCTATATTACCTACTCATCCTCAGACTCTATGCATTTAGAGATTAGAGGGAGGGAGCTCATCTCTGATATCGCTGCTGGCCCTTGCTCTTGCTGTTCAGTCTTTTCTCATGACTTATACATGAGCTACTCATTCACCTACACGCTCAGAGATCAGAACAAAAATTCCAAAATGTCACAATGTCACTGGAGAAAGAACAGAGAAAGCTGTCAGGCACTCTAAGACACTGACAACTGTGACTTACAGCCTCTGGTGTTCTGACACAAAGGTGTGAAATAAAGATCCTGTGGATGATGGATCTTATGTTGCCATAAATTCAGTGGACCTTCCCCCCCGCCAAATCTTGCATAGATATAACCAGGCAAAATGGCTATTAAAATGTTGCAACTGAGAATGGAGAATATTATCTATTTGCTTTTGCAGGGGAATAATTTCACTATAATAATAATAATTCACTTTTGCAGGGGAATAATTTGTCAGCTGGAATTACCCTGAGTGGCTCTTTCTGACACAAATTTCTGGTGTCCAAAGACAGACAACATTAGCTATTTTCTAGGGAAGGCACAAGCATATACATGTCATTGTCTCCCACCGAGAATACAACTGAGCATTCTTTCCAAGTTACACTTGCATCAGGGCACAATTATTGCTGGGAAATGCTAACACACCCTCTCCTTTATCCTTCATTTGTTGCCTAATCCATCTAGTCTAATGGCCAGCCACGGAAAAGGCATTACCTTCTGCAATGCAAAGATCTTTCTTTAAGTTTTTGTGATAGTGACAATGTCCTACCCTAAACTTCTTTGCAGGGAATTTATTTATAATGATTTTTTTGCATACTACTCCCCACTCCCTATTCCCCCCCCCACCCCA
>VZRO01000021.1:349665-368372 GCA_013397915.1 Daphoenositta chrysoptera | reverse complement strand
CCCCACCCCACCCCACCCCCCCAAATAATTGCAAGCAAATTTAATAGCCAGTTTTTAAAGTCAGTTTGTCTCTCGAGCTTGGTCCTTATATTCAGGAGGTGGGACAGAAGTAAAGAGACAATAAAAGCTGATGGCTTTGTATTGCTGCTGTAAAATGTGTTTCCATAAAAGAGGAAATACTTTGTCTTGAGGATAGGCATGAGCACAATTTTTGCTATCTTATGCCATTAATTTCCAGTGTCTCCAGAATATCATTGGTTATTGAGTTCCTCACTCGTTTCAAATTATGTGTAATTCATTTAACCTAATGTCAAGATCAGAATCCAGCTGTCTGCACACAGGCTTCTTGTACCATTTGGGATATCATGATATACCTGAGATATCCTCATGAACGTCACAGATGTAATATAGGAAATTTGTGTCCCATTGGTGTAGCAGCAGAAAGACATGAGCACACAGTTCACAGAGATATTAACTCTGGAGTTTGAGAAAAAAATCTGAATACTACCCTGAAAGTTATATGAGGTCAATTCTATCCTTAGAAAAGATACAATAGTAACTTTTTGCCAATTATGCCTCATAAACCTTCTGTAATGCTAAATGGGGTTCATAAAATGATGCAGATAAATTCACATTTGTGGTGTGGATTTTGATATCCTATGACATAATTTATTTTAATGAGTATGACTTTTCCACACTTGCTACACACTGGAAAACAAAATGAAACAAACCACCCTATTAAGGACAGACTTTAAGGTAAAGAACAAGGTACCTGTTGCAGTAAGCTTCATCACAACTGGCAAAATGTATTTTTCTCAGTGGAATTGTGAGTGTTTGGTTGGCTCACAAGATCACTTCTAGCAGTGCCATCTAGGGGCTGCAGCCACGGCAGAGTTCTCATGAAGAGAGATTGCCAAACCCATTTTTCTGTCTCACTGGCACAGCTAAATAGTTCAATAAGATTCATTTTGAATTTTAATATTTCTTTGTTCAGCGAGCTTCAGTGAATCTTTTTTTTATCTAGAAATACAGAGACGTGAGGAAAAAGAAAGCGGTTTTGCCTTGATTTTTAAATGAAACATCTTGGTGAAAAGCTGGCTCTGCTGAAAGCAATGCAAAAGCTTTCATTGATGTCTATGAGCTGAAATTTCACTTGATTACTTTTCCTATTTAAGCACATTCCTCTTCTAATGAAATACATTTACATCTATAACATTTGAGACAGACAATTCTAAAGCTTAATCTTTCTGTAGAATCTTTAAACTCGAGTTGAAGAGTTGAAAGCAAATCAGAAATAATAACCAGACATTTATGCTTTCCACTCAAGAGACTGTGCAGAAATGCATTGCTCTCTTTTTTTCTGTTTTCCTTCCCTTTCCAACACACAAAACATTTCATCCATCAGTAGCTACTGCTTCAAAGCCTCAAATGCTCCATAAATCCTGGATTATCTCTGCAGTCTCTAATAAGAAAGAAAATATTTGAGATATGAACTTCTTCTTCTTAAATTTCCTAGTAAAAGCACAAGTAGCTAATCATATCAGCAGAATTAAAGTGATAGAATTAATAGCATCAGAAGAATTATCAGCAGATATTATCATCCAGCTTCAAGCAATCACCTCCTAGTTTTGTTTTGACCTCCCACCTATTCTACTTTAAAGGTTTTTGGGTGCAGGAATACTCATGGTAATGTGCTCATTGGCAATTATTCCCGTGGATTTAGGGAATAAATTACAAAATTTTGTGGAAACTGAGATACTGCAAAAAAGCCAAGACATTGTGAAGAAAATGCATGTTTGCTTTAATATTGCTATTAGATTCCATTAGGTTACAATAGGAATGGAGGTAGTACTCAGTACACTCTTTTATAAAAAACCTGAACTGGGGAATAGAATAGGTGAGGAGGAGCAGTAAAGGACGGCCCTCTGCAGGTTTTTGAGATTGTTGCTCAGGTGGTGTGCTCCCAGATTTTATCCTCAACTGCCAGCAGCTCAGTCCTAGACAGCACCCACCACAAGCTGAGTATCACCACTCTGTGCTTCACGCAGTGATTGTTAGAATTCATTGGCATGGCACTTAGCTGAGAAATACCCAGTTTAGCAGCTGCATGATGATTAAGTTTCTGCCCTGATGCTTCATCTGAAATACTTGTTTAGCTAGGAATCCTAATGCAAATATTTCCTATCCTTGCCAGCCCATCAAAGTGGGTTTTCTTGTTGAAGATAAAGTACAGGTGATGAAGGGAGGAAGGATTTCTGATTTTGAGCTTCCTAAGTGATTTTATTTTGATCCAAACTAGACACCACTTTTGACCAGGTGGAAGATTTATAGTGTCAGAAATTGTTTTGCTCTTAAATTCATAACTGCTTTATTGGGAAACCATATATGTTACTCAACTACTGGGCAGCTGAATTGCAGATAAGGCTGTGGCTTCTGCAGGCTTCCCATCAAGACCATTTTGGGACACTGACACTTGTAAGGTGGGATTTGGAGCACCTCCCATGGCCTAAAATGAGATGGTCTGAATGAACCCAGGTGTGACTTTGGAAAAATGGATCTGAAAATACTTGAGTGTCATGCTGTCCCAAAGCTTTTGATTACCACTTCTGTCTTTCTACAACCTCCCACCACAGTGATTTACTTTTAGTGTTGTGAAACCCAAGCTCATGAAGATGAGCATACATATTGTGGGAACTAATCACAGAAGGCATGTTACTGCCCTGGAATTTCCCTCCTCTACACTTGGTGAGGGGATGATCCTCACCGTGGTACCCTGGAGACATGGGAACAGTCCCAACTGAGTGTGTCCTGCATGTAAAACAAGTCAATAAATTTTATTCTGTGACAAATTATAGGACCTGAGGCTTCCTTAGTCTCAATGTATTGTCAATCCACTTATGATGGTTTTGATTTGGTCCCTTGCTGTTAATTTTCATTCATCATAAACACAATGGTGACTCCTTTCAATACAAATGCAATTCTGCTACGCTTGATTTTTTTTTGTTTGTTTGGTTGGTTTTTTTGGGGTTTTTTGTTTGTTTTTTTCAGGAAAACTGCATAGCTGAATTTGAATATAAAAATAAGGAAATAATCATAGAATCCCAAAATGGTTTGGGTTGGAAGACAACTTAAAGGTCACCTAGTTCTACCCCCATTGCATGGGCAGGGACCCCTTCCACTAAACAAAATTGCACAGGTCTCCATCCAACTTGGCCTTGAATGTTTCTAGACATGGGGCAACCTGTGCCAGAGCCTCACCACCCTCACAGTAAAGAATTTCTTCCTAATATCTAGCCTAAACCTTTCCCCTGACAGTTTGAAGCCAATTACTCCTTGTCCTGTCACCCCATATCCTTGTCAAAAGTCCCTCTCCAGCTGTCTTAGGGCCAGGGACAGGAGAAGGGTCCCTTCAAGGTCAGGAAATGCCAGGCAGTGTCGTGGGTCCCCAAGTGAATCATTCACGTCCTCCTTGTACCCTCTGCCATCAGCTTTGTTTCTGTTACTGCTCGTTGCCTTTTGTGCCTCCACCTCTCCCCTCCAGCCCTTTGCAGGGGGCTGTGGGAGGGAGAAAGCTGAATGAGAGAGTGGCACACGGTTTGGAGTGTTTCAGTGGGAACATTAAATTGAGGAATACCATTCCTAAACTACGACAGCCTGTGGGAAAGCTGTGTGATTTCTTTTTTTTTCCCTCAGGGAAATCCAGGAAGCTTAAAATCTTTTTCTTCTAGCATTATACTAAAACACAGTTGTCTGTGAAAGCACATGCACCAGGGCAAGAGTTAATAGCATGAATACATTTTGTGTGGCAGATGAATGTTTATGGAAACATTGTCACAATATTTATTTCTTTCTTCAGAAGTACTGCTTTTTATGGATAATAAAATTTATTAGTAAAAATTTGAAAAAAGTACAAAAAGCACTATTATTCTGTGTGGTTTGGCTTCTTTACAGCTTGACTTTAGCGTTGTATCTGCTTCCTGATTATTATTTTTCTATCACTGGTGATAAAACTAAAGGAGATGGAATAACTCTCTAACTGAACTCATGCTTTTACTGAACATATTTCTATATAAGATTTAAAACACCATAGAAGTGAAGGTATTTTTAATATTACAATGCACTTAAATGCCTGTTGCTGTGCACAGCCTTCTTAGGCAGAATATCTCTGTCAAAATTCAGCCCAGACCACACCCTGATTCTGAAAGAGAGGATATTTTCTTTGTCACTTTAATAAAACTAACTGGGATTTAGCTCTACACACAGACTCCATTGTTTGGATCAGTTTTAACCTAGAAGTTTTAATTCTTGAACCCATCTAGTTAAAATTTTGTATAGAAAAATCTGGTTTTGAATAGAAATTGCTTGGCTTCAAAGCAGGGGGAGCATCCATGGATCCATTCAAATGGCTCCGTGTCACAGCTTCGCCTGTGACTGCTTTTTCTAACACCTTGAAGTTAGTGTTTATGTGATCTAATGGACATGACAATGTTGCAGGGATCCTCATAAAGTAGGGAGCCATAAGAGGTTGCCAAGTTTGCTGAGCTGCCGTGGGGCTTTGTGCCTGACTCATTTGATAGGAAGAATCAAATCATAGAATCATGTCACAGAATCAAAGAGTGATTTGGGTTTGAAGGGACCTTAAAGACCGTCTAGCTCCAACCCTCCTGCCATGGCCAGGGACACCTTCCACTAGACCAGGTTGCTCAAAGCCCCATCCAACCTGGCCTTGAACACTTCCAAGGATGGAGGAGCCACAACTTCTTTAGCAACCTGTTATAGTGCCCATCTACATGCCATTCGAAAAAGAAGTCAAGGAGAGTCCTAGTGTCCTCTTCATCATCGTTAAGGCATGTTAAATGATGCTAGTGTGAGCACCCAGGTGAAAAAGAGAAGCAAGGAAAGGGATTTCCTCTTTCAATCATACGAAATCAGAGGTTTTTACTGGAGTAAAACCGTAATTAAGCTGCAGTGACAAATTACAGAGAATTCAGAAAATTAAATTGACATGGCTTTCTGGTAACAGGGGTACAGCATCTCCTTACTACCTCAGAAAGAAAGAGAAGTGCCTTCCAAAGAAGCAGAAAACAAAATCTCTGTGGACAAAGGGCTCAGATAACTGAGTGGTAAATACATCATAAGCAATGCTTGAATAATTTATATTTTTTGTGTGAAAGAGAATTTCCATCTTTGCTGTACAAATTCTCCTTGATCTGCTTTGTTGCACATTTACATATCAGAGCTGTAGGTCATTGAAGAGTTATAGGGCAGAACTTTTCCATTGTGTTAATCACTTACAACCCTAATTTCACACTACACCAGTCCTTTGTACTCAGGCTCACAGAGCCCACTACAATCTCCCTCCAAAAATCCTACCACAAAACCTGCTTGCTCACCGGGCATTCAAACTAGGAGTATCTAAGACATCTTAGACAAAGAAGGGAGGCATAAATAACTATGGAAAAAGAATTTTTGGGTAAGCTGGATGTGGATTATCTTCTGGTGCCTTTCAGCAAGCCCCAAGGCATCTCTGAGTGGTGCACAGCTGTCAGTAATTCTGACCCTAAAGGTATATGGAAATTAGGAGAATACCGAAGTAAGGGCACAAAACCCACTAGCTAGCAGCTATAAGCATTTATTCCTGAGATGGAACCGCATCAGGTTAGGAAGGTTTAGATTAGATTGACCCAATATTCAGTGTTTCAGTGTCCAAAATTCCCTTTTCTGTAGCTTTACAAGGGGTCTCATTGTAACCTCACAGATCTGTGCCTACTCAATCTTCCATTAGTGTTCGGTCTTCAGAGTAAATTCCAGAGTATAGCAGCTTCTATTCAATTAATGTTAATATGCATGACTTAGGTATCTATAATAAAATGCATATAACTACATCTTATTATATATCATTGCATCTGAAGGAAAGAAAAGATTGAATCATTACTTTTCCAGATAGAATAAAATATTTTTTAAGGTCTTTAATATCTTGCTTTAAAGATTATTAAATATCATGTCTTATTCTTTTTTTGGTTTTTCCAAGGTTTTTTTTTTTTTTTTTTTACTATATTCAGTATGTTTACCTTCTTTCATAAATTTTATTTGACAGACATCCTAATATTCTCTCCATGGTATCTCCAAGACAAGTTGACCGATTTTTAATTTTATACATTTTTAAATACTCCCATAACTTTCTTTTTAATTCAGAAAAATACAGAAATACAAGCTAAAGTTCATCCTTAGATGCAAAATTCCTAAAATTGCTTTGAAGTGCACTGCTGATTCAAAGCCTTAATATCTTTGGGAAGACATATTAGAGGAAAAGCTCTGGATAAAGCTGTACATAAATGGGACATTTCACAAATAAATATTTTTAGCCCTCTCATATTTTCAGTTTCTTCTCTCTAAGCTTCTTATTGAGCATTAAATTCTTTCAAGCTCTATAACACCCTGCAAATCAATGTAACATTACAGGTAATGCAAACCAGAATATTCTATGTAGATTTTAATTATTCTTTTTATTAGAGTTTGGATTTAGAAATGAAAACCCATGATGATTTAGACTTCCTTGTAATTAGATGTAATAATTGAAATTTCTTTCATAATGCTCTGTGCCTTTGTTTTGAAGGAAGAGCAATATTTTATACGTTGTGATATTCAATATTTATCAATTTTCTAACATTTCCTTGTGGCTCTCTCTACCGAAACTTCCCAACATGATCACTCTGCTTTTATTATGGCAATGTCCATCACTTTTTACAGGTCAAGGGGTTTTGCATCAAATTCTGACTTTCCTTCCATTTCTCTAGGTGAAATTTCCTGATGACTCAAAAGTGACTTTGTGCAATGGGGTGATGTTTCTGATGAAGGTACAGCACAAACCAAACAGAGCCATGGAAATTTGCCCCAGAAAATTTGAATTTTTAGAAGAGTGAGGTCTAACATCACAAACAGCTCTCCTGTCACATCTTTCCAAACCTGTTTTTTGAGTACTTTTGGTTGTTTATTTCTCAGGCTCAGGTGGCAGCTCTCTGGGTCATCACTTAATATCAGATTGCATAATGATAATGGGCTAAATTATCAACTATTTTGTAAATATATTAAATATGCAGCTCAGAAGTAAAACTGGGTATTAACAGCTGTCTAACATGTACCTTTTACAAATATTCCCTACATGCTGACAGCTAGAATTTCCAGGTTTTGAGGACAATCATCCTGCCTCTCATGGGGAATAACTAATTAAAAATGTCTCTTCAATCACTCCTCATCATCCAAGGATTCTCTTGTGATGAGGGTCATCTGCATAGGGCCAGCATTTAAGCATAGTCACAGTAAGCTAAAGAAAAAAAATATGAATCAAAATCCAAGTTATTTTCTACAAGTGTCTCTGAGAAGTGCTCATTGCCCAGATTTTGGATCTTCCATGCTTAAAGATATTAATATCCAGCACTTTGTTGTCATTATTTAAGATGTAAAACAATAGTCAAATTCAAATCTGCATTCAGGTTTGGATCAGCTGGCCCTAGAAATTTGAAGTGATAGATAAAACATCCGTTTTATATTCCATGTTTATTGTGCAGATCAGCTGATTTATCGAAATAGCATCAATGGGTGAATTATAATGGTTTCGTACTTGGTTCCAATATTCTTCTGCCTTTGCTTCTCTTTTTAATATACTTTTGTGGATAATGCCTCATTTTCATTATGATAGCGAATTATTGAAACATATAAAACCCCTGCAAGTAATTTTTTATAATGAGTTTTTCACCTTTGATCCAGTATTCCAAACTTTCTAGAATAAAGCACAAGTGGAGGGAATAAAGGCTTCATAGTAATAGAAAGCACTGAACAATAAACCAAGAATTCCATGGCTGAACAGATAGCAGAGTATGGCAAAATTAGGAGACAGCTGGCACAGAAACAAAACTGAGCACTGCAAGTTATATTTCCATAGCTTTTTTATCAGCATTATTCTAAAGTTTAAATATCCAGTCTGGGGTGAAATTCAGATGAATTTAGCCTAAAAGGAACGCAAATATTTTTTTGCTGTCATTCAGATGCTCTACTAGAATTTCACAATAATAAGGGGTTCTCTTGTATCTAAATGGCAAAATTTCTAATGTGTAGGATGTTTGGAGGTTAGTCACAGCTGAGACAGTGATGGCTGGAGAACCTACCTCAGCAAGCAACAGCTTTCATCAGCAAATGCAACCCAACAGGCCAAGGCAAACAGAAGGAATACAGGGAGAGGCTGAGGGAGCTTGTTTATTCAAATGAGAGTGGAGAATAAGAAGGAGACTTTTGTCTTCAGATACTTAACAACGAGCTGTAGAGATGAGAGAGCAAGGCTCCTGTAGGAGCCGCACAGTAAAGAGGCTGTGAAAACAAGCTGAAAAAAGNGTGGGGGGGTGTGGAAATCACAATGAGAGTGTCTGAACATAGAAACAGGAACCCAGAAAAGATGAGTGAAGTGATTTAACATATACACTGGCCCTTCTTCACTTCTTCTAGTGAGAAGGTGGACTCTCAGAGATCCCTTCCAATCTGTTGTTTGATGGGCATGGGAGAGGGTTTGTATTACCAATATAACCATGTACATGATTGTTTCCCAATGCCAAGTTTGAGCCCTAGTTTTCTTTTACATGTGTTATAGATGTAGCGTAGAATTACGCCACTGTATGTTAATCATCAGTAATGCATACGGTGGTAAAACATACATATTTAGCCTGCTTTGGTACTTCTATCCAGCCCACATCACCCATCTATGAGGAACAGGGGATTTCAAATAGGTAAGACTCTTCAGCCATGTTGTCAAAAAATTCGAGTATAATTTAAATTTTGTAGGATAGATTGTAATGGCACTCCATTGGCCAAATGGTGAATGTACTTTTTACTCAGATTTACACATCAGCTCCTGGTATTGGTCAGTTGCTTTGTTTTGTAATAATCAGATTCTATTCTGTAGCCCTGCTTCTTACAGATACCTTTCTCACAGATTAATAGAAGCTGATATTATTGGGTATCTGCCCAGAGTCTGCAAGCATAATCAGGAAACAAAAATCATTTCAATCAGAAGATAAGCAATTTTGTTTCTCTGAAAGCTTCTAAATCAACCATAACTTAGATTTCTGTTTTCAGGATCATTGCTTTTCCCCATTACATCCACAGAAATTAATGTTTTCTGAAAGCAAATAAAAGTAAAATTAAATATTTTCTGATACAAATGATAATTGGGCACTTGTCTGATAAGATGGTTTTATTTAAACAAAATGTACTCTTGTAACACTGCATTTCTCATTCTACAATCCCGTAATCTTCAGCCTGCTTCTCTTCTCCAAGTCATCATAATTAAAGGCAGGTGTTCAATTTAGCCACCAGAAGGGATGAGTTAATGCTGTAATTATTAGTTGTAAAAGATTTCTAATTAGAATTATAAAGTATTTAGTTGTGAAAATGCAGGTAGATGCTCATAAGGGTTTGATTTTTTTTTAAGTACATAAACACCTATCTCCATAAAATGAGAAGGACTTCAGCTCCTAAGTATATTCAAAATGTCATTAAGACCTTATTTATGTCTCAGGGCAATAATTGAAAATGTTCCTTTTTATGAGATTCAGATTTAAATTATTATCCAAGCTTGCTGATAACAAATACGTATTACTAATAAGAGTTTAACATCCTCCTTTGTTACTAACAGAATGGAAAGCATTATATTGTGTTGTAGTATTTTATCCTGCTTTTCTATTTTCAAGTAGAAAACAAAAGTATTTTTCAAATAATTCTGACCTTAAGACCTCGTTATTAACAATATGAAACATTTAGTAGATATAGATTTCTTTTTTTTTTTTTTTTCCTGAATAGATACTGAACATTCTATCCTAAACAACATTTAATTTTTGTCTTTAGCTTGCACTAGCAGGTACTATATCTCATAAGTAGTTGCCTGGTGCTTCATTCTTCAAGTTTTGTGAATTGATCCCCAATTTGTGTGAAGCATATCATGCTCTTTTGTAAATTTCAAATTTTCATGGTTTTTTAACCTATTTTTTTGTTGTTGAAAAATGCAAAATTATCAACACACAGTATAAAGAAGTGCCCTATAACAGTATTTATATAATGGACACATCTAAATTAGCCATTAATATTCAAGAAAGAGAACTTGGTATTGCTATAGGAGTTTCTTTTAAAGACTGGTATCAGTCTATGGTAAGACAAGTAAAATATTGATCTACAGCTAAAAAAGGGGTATAGAACAAACGGTTGTCTCTATTTCATTGGATGGTTCCTTCTATGAATTTTTAATGACACGAGTACTTGTCATATTATCATAATAAAAATATAAGAAATAGAAGAATACTGAGAATAATGTCATGGAGGATCAGAGGAATGGAATATCTTGCATGAAGAAAAATTGTAAGGAATTTTCCCTTTGAAAAAGAAAGGTAGGATCAAAAATGAGGTCCACAAAACTGAAGACAATATAGGTGTATCACTTCTCAGCATGAGTGTAGTCTGCCCCTCACCCTTGAAACTACAAGCAGACCATTTATATTAGTGGGTCTTAAAACTTACATTTAACAAATACTGTATTGAAACAATAACAGCTCTACCTACTATCTGTAATCTGCTAAAAGAACTACTCGAGATTTTAATGCGAGTTTATATTTTTCTATTGATAAATAATAGACTTAAATGGGAGAACACATTGAGAAACTGCAGATCCTTTTCCCTTTCATTATTTATCCATTCGTCTCATAACTTCTAAAATGGCTTTCTGACAAGTACATACTCATTGTTTAAAGTAACTTTTTCTTTTTGAAATCTAAAATAGAATAATGGAATGATAGAGTCATTTATGTTGGATAAGACCTTTAAGGTCATCAAGTCAAACTTAATCCAGCACTGTCAAGTCTACCACTAAACAACACCCCTAAGTGCCACTTTTAAATACCTTCATGGACAATAACTCCACCACTTCCCAGGGTAGCCTGTTCCAGTGCTTGGCAACCCTTTGAGTGAAGAAAGTTTTCATCAGCCTTCTATAAATGGAAGAGTTTTTTTTCCTGTGTATGTTCAGCTAAACTCAGGTAGTAATAAGGACTCTGTGTCCTTCCGGTTCTCTGCATTTTTTTGCCCTTTTTCCCAATTTTTCTATAGTCAGAGGCAATTTTGCTGATCTAGAAGGAAAGCTTTGAGGACCCCACTTATATCTTCTCCAGAATAATTATGGATATATCATGATCATTTAAATGTGGATTAATAGATACATACATTGGGACCAATTAGTACCTCTTTTGTTTGAGTAATTCTTATTAAAGAACACAGCTCTTCACAAAGCTGACCTAATTCAGCCTTTTTGAGGCCAGCAGGGGATAACCAAGTAGCTTCAAAGTAATAGGAGCAGAACAGAAACAGAACTACTGTGTTTAAACAGAGTGAAACAGGTATTCCTATTCATAATCTTCTCTTATACATAACAACAAAGTGATAATTAAAAAGGAGCCCTGACTTGGGATGGGAAAAGCAAGCCAGAAAGCTACTACTGGGTCTATTTAATCTTTCAGACATTAACCTTTTTTCAGACAGTTTTCATTTTATTTAGTGGGGAGTTTTCTGCTGTTCTTTCCAGTTCTAACCCAAACCAATTAAATCAGACATTTTATTTCATGGGTTTTTTTTGTTCCAAGAAAAGCAAGAAAACTGGGAGTGTGTTCATACCATCTTTCTTTCATCTGTCTTTTCTGATTTTTACAAATTAGTATCTTTCTACTTCGTTCAGTGGAAAAACAGTGAGAAAAGATCAGAACTTTTGACTTCTATATAAAACTTTATACTTTGTAGTTCACTAATCCAGAAAATATATGAACAATTTGAAGTATTTTCTTCCTAATAGAGGCTTTACAAAAAACCAAAAAAAAATTTATAAAATAGATTCTGTACTAGTTGTGATATTGGTATAGTGATGCAGTCTGTGTTGCTCGAGACATTTAAATACACCAGAAAATAAAACACAAAAACACACCTAGATTTGCCCTGTATTTTTCAAAATATAATACTACTGAACTTCTATGAAATCCTTACTTGTGTTGGTGAGCTCCTGTTTCCATGAAAAGCCTCATTCAAAGACCAATTCTGTTGTATAAGTGAGTGGTCTGCAGCATCAACAAAAGAAAGGCAAAAATGCGCAGCTCATTTGTAAATATCAAGATCATATACATATCAATTTGTGCAGCTGTGGGATTTGAAAACAGCTTCATTCAATTACAATTTCCTATTAGTGAAATCAGAGAATTTGTCAAAGGTGATTGCTAGATGAATATTACCTATTTTGGACTTGAGACTATGTATAAATATCTAATAAAAACAAGTTCACAATAATTTTATAAATTAACACGATCTTTGTCTGCTCACCAGGAAAAAGGTCAAGTGCAGGCAGCTAAAACCTATAAACTTGTAACTTGCTTACAGGTTTTTCAATGGTCAAATTTTGTTTCAGTTTTCAGTGATGACTATGAATAATAAACATGTTTGATTGTGCTGGTTTTGGCTGGAGTAGAATTAATGTTCTTCATAGTAGCCGGTATGGGGCTGTATTTTGAATTTCTGCTGGAAACAGTTTTGATAACACAGGGAGAGTTTTGCTATTGCTGAGCAGTGCTTACACAGAGCCAAGGCCTTTTTTACCCCTCACCCAGCCCAGCACAAGGGGTTGGGAGGGGACACAGCCAGGACAGCTGACCCTGACGGACCCAAAGGATGTCCCAGACCATAGGGTGTCACACTCAGCATGTAAAGCTGGGGTATAAATACGGTGGGTACATTTGCAGTGATGGTGTTTGTCTCCCCAAGTCACCGTTACACATGATGGAAACCTACTCGCCTGGGGATAGCTGAACACCTGCCTGTCCAGTAGAAGTAGGGAATTTATTCCTTGTTTTCTTTTCCTTTACCTAAAAAACTGTCTTTGTCTCAGCCTATGAGTCTTCTCACTTTCACCCTTTTGATTCTCTTCTCCATCCCCCTGGGGGAGTGAGTGAGGAGCTGGGTGGGAGTTAATTGTCAATTCTGGTTAAACCATGATATGAAGAAAGTAAGAAAGTTGGATCTTTTGTGTTGTGTACTTCTTCACCAAGCCCCTTAGAACAGCAAAATAAAAGCAGAAACTATCAATGAAGTTATACAAAAGCCTATAAATTCTTTCTCTACCTTAAAGTTCATAATTTGTGCTCTCACCAGGGCAGACAGTTCAAGGGGTACCTACCCTACACTGGGATAGAGTACAGACTGTTTTCTTATATTACATGTGTTACATTAACTGTACAAGGATGGCAAAGGGTGCATATTTCTGTGGTCTAATGCACAGATAAAAACTGTCCAGGGCTAAGACCATAAGCATGAGCTTAAGAGCACATGCATAACATTTCTGATTCATAAAGTTCTCAAGGCATTCAAGACACAGGCTATTGGAAATGGAGGCTGTTGAACTATTGTCTTTTACTAATGGATTTTTTTTTGGAGCGAATTCTGGGCTTGATGGGAATTTGGCTTAACACAATATGATTTTTTTCTCTATGTTTGTGTATTTTTCTTTTCACAAAATAAACTAAACATATTTTTCAGAGCAAGGAGTGACAGTCTATCCAGCTAAATCAAAATCTCTTTAAATTGAATTGTCATGATTCATCTCGTTTCACTGCAGAAATCTCCAGTGTGAATGTCTACGTCAGAGCTAGTAATCCACATCTTATTCTCAATGGAGACAAATAGGCACTTTCAGGCTGTGATTCAGTGTATCCTAAAGTAGCTATATAAAATGCATTATATCATAAAACAACGTTAACTGCCAATGCTGTGAAATAAATCCACAGCAATGCCCTAACAGGATGCTTACTGTAACATGGTTTTCACATGCCCTTTTGACCCCTCACATGAAATCACTGTGATCCAATCAGAAATTTTAATTTAAGACATCATTTCCCTTACACATTCCTTCAGAACTCTTTAAAGGAAAGGTAAGAGGTAAAACTGCTGTCAAATTTTTATTTTACTAATTTGACAGGTCATTAATTAGCCTACTTTACTTTTATTTCTGAAATTATTTCAATTTCAGTATTTAAAGAAAGATAAGAAGTGCCCAGCCAGGAGGCACTATTTAGCCTTGTATTTGGTATTTCAATATAGCATGACAATTTCTCACTAGTTTTTTTTCACTATATAACTTTAGTTCCAATACTTCTCTTTATCATGATGAAAATTATACCGTGTGGCAGTTCACACAGATACAGACTCACAAATCCACACAGGCATTCATACAAATTGCAGTGTTTGACACGGGACAGTCAAGTGAGGTGAAGTATTCTTATAGAAGCAAAGAATTTTAGAATGGTTTGGGTTTGAAGGAACATTAAGTATCATCTGGTTTCAAGGCCCTGCCTTGGGCAGGGACACCTTCCATTAGACCAGGTTGCTCCAAGCCCCATCTGATCTGGCCTTGAACATTGCCAGGGATGGGGCAACCACAAGTTCTTGGAGCAACCTGTTCCAGTGCCTCACCATCCTCATGGTAAATCTTGCAACTAGAGGCAAATTCTGTGAGAGAAAGTCAAGACTCTCAGGTAAGACACTAGGCATGAAGTTTATTAACCACAGAATCCTAACTTGATGAATGTTTTTTAACTTTTTTTTTCCTACTGAAATAATAGTTATGTGTGTGAAAAAATCCTTTGTAAGCAGCTTCAAGAGATTTTCTAAACTCCCTCCTCTTTTCATCATCCAGGTCCCCTATTTCACAAAACCATCTATTAATTCAGCATAGAAGGCAGTGCCAATCCCTCCTGGATACAGCTGTACACTGCCAGATATGTGTCTTTCTTCTGCAGCGTGAAACAACAGCCGTGGGTTCTCACTTTAGTGAACACAAAGGGTGTAACTATGTAAAGTGATGCATCTGATGGGAACATCTTGTAACGCATTCAATCCATCTGAGAAACCTTGCGTAACATTAAGAGGGGGATAGGATGGAGATAGGACAACAAAAAACACCAAAAAGACAAACCAAAGCAAAACAAAATAAAGCCTTCCTTGCAGCTACTACATTTCTGTTCCTTTAACGTAATTGCAGAAAAGATTCAAGAGGGCAGGCAAGTTGGAACTCTGTTTGTTCCAGTTTCCCACAAAAGCATTTCCCTGACCTAAGATGCTATTTTAAAAGTCAGATCTGGAGATTATTTGTTACACAATCCTTGTAAAATCAGTGAAGAGAAACACACACCTGAAACCCCCTAATTTATTACATCTCAGAAATTCCACTGTGTGCTAAACCAGACTGTAAGGTCTTATTTGTGTTGTGATACAGCAGCCACTTCTTTGTTCATAAGGTCCCTTACACGCATGATCCATTTTGCCCCCTGAAGGACCTCCTTCAGCAAATGTTTTGTCATATTTGATCTTTGATTCTTTTTTCCTAATAACTCCTTCATTATTGAGATATTTAGCCGAGGAACGGTTAATCCATCCATGAAACACTATCACTGTCTCATCATCAAGGTCTCAGTAGCCCATAGTTGTAGGCAGGATTTCATGGTACGTAAACATAACCAAATGGTGGAGCTAAATTATCTAATAGCTGATACTAGAAATAAAGGAAAAAAAAATAGAATGAAATGCAGCAAAACAGGAAAAAAAAAAAAAAACTAAAAAAGCAAATAGCAGTATGGTTACTGAAACTCATGAAGGCAGCCTGATATCTCATTGCTTGATGATCCATTTTTAAATGTTTGCTTTTTTGGTTTTTTTTTTTTTTTTTAAGCAAGTAGTGAAGTCAGAAGCATTTGAAACTTTTGTATTTGTAAGAATTTGTGCTGCTGTGGATGCTCTGGAGACTAAGAAACTTGTGCTTATGTCTGAGCCTCAGCTTGGCCATTTTTAGGTGTCTTTTATCTCCCCTAGCTCCTGCTTATCTACAGCTTCTCATCCATTCACTCAGCTTTGTCTGAAAGTGGTAGGCAGGCTTTGAATGTATCAAAAATAAATGAACATTTGAATAGAAAGAATCCCATTTTTTAGGAGCTTTTCTTCAGGAAGCCTGGCTACAAATGGTTGCATCAGCTGAAATTTCTTTTATATTCTTTTCTGTAGAAAGCTATTAACAGAAATTGCACCTCTGAGTGTGATTGTAAATTCTAAGTCTTAGTAACTTATTCCTAAAATTATGTGAGGGTCCTACTTCAGTATTCCACAAATAGCTCAATGGCCATGTGAAATATTTTTATCCCAGGGTTGTTAAAAACATTAATAGTTTATGTATGGACACTTCTGAACAATTGAAAATATTATTAAAGCAAAGCTTGTACCTGTGTTGTTGTATTGTTAAGAATATAAGAATATTCTACTGAGTGACAACAAAGATGTAGTGATGAGAACTCTTCTAGTCATTCTAACTTTCCTTTAAACACAAAAGCTACAGCTACTAAAAAAAAAAAAAATACAACATCCTTCCATTATCCCAGTAAAAAAAGTAAACTTAATCAATTGATAGTGTTCAATGAGCTTCCTCCCATGGTTCCATGTGGTGTTTAAGAGGTTTTCCTTGTTTACTGGAAGGCTGCTATCTCATGCTTTCCCTCTTGCAATGTAGGACCTTATGCTCTAGCCCCTAATAACCTGCTGTACGCCGTGAAACTGTCACAGAGGAATGTCCATGTCTCAGAGCAGGATGCCATGTGTATGCTGGGTCGTACTTGAACTGATGGCTACAATACTTTCAGTGTCAGAACTGGTTTGAAGTGCTTCCCTCACGGCATGCTGTGGGTGGCCTTGCCCTTAATGGCTCTCTTGCAAAGAAAAGTAAAACAAATTTATTTTTTCGCTCTTCTTGCGTTCTATTCTAAGATGTTCTAATGAATGTTCCACATTAGAGATGTACCTTTTTCTTTAGAATAGCACGTTTGACTTCTGACTAATCAAGCCTCAGGCTTTATGACTTGTCACTTGCAGTGTCATCCCAACTGGCAGCAAAAAGCATTCTATTAAACAGTTTATACGAAACATGGCAACTAGTGTTTATAGAAAATATTTCCAAATGTACAAAAATTAGGTGAATTAGGTATTAGCGGAAAAATATGATAAAAGAACAAGCTGAAAGTTTGAATGTGCACCATTGCGTCAAGCTATTGCATCTGGGAATAATATGAATCTTTCTGGAGTTGTTCCTGTTACGGCTCTGCCTATTTGTCTGTCTCTTTATAAACCCCAGCACTGTGATTCCTTAAGATATTGGAAATGAATATAGTTGCAGTGAATATGAAAGACAATATTTGAGTTCATTTTTAAGATATGGGTAAGTAGTGGGAAGATGCATACCTGATATTTATACAGTTTTTATAGTTACAGGCAACATGCTAATGTTCAAACCATCATTCTCTCTTCTCTCAATCATTTTACTTTGCTCATTTGAAGCAAAGTACTGAGTTAATCAGTTTTTGGTATATCAGTTTGGTATATCAGTTAATCAGTTTTGTTTTGGTATAGGCAGCTCTTAAGTTACTCTAAGAGAATGGGATGAACACACTTAAAGCACAATAACTTCACCTAATAAAATCAAATAATATCTAATCTAAATCATCCCTCCTTCATTTTCGGGCCATTAGCCCTTGTCCTTGTAAAAAGTCCCTCTGAAGTCTTCTTGTAGCCCGTTTTAGGTACTGGAAGGCTGCAATAAGCTCTGCCCAAAGCCTTCTTTTCTCCAGATTGAAGAGCCACAGCTGTCTCAGCCTGTCAATAGAACACAGAAGATAATGTGGAGGTGATAATCCCTTCCTAAACCACACTGGTTAGAGATTATGTGAAGAACAGCAACAGAATTATTAGTATGATGGCAATGACTTAAGAAGTAAAAATAATAGAACTAAATATCTGTGGTTTACCTTCACCAGATGCACCCTCTAATTGTGTGCAGACATCTGAAAAGTATAAACAGCAAGGAACAATTCACACAGACATTGTATGAGGATGATAGCAGGTGCAGTACAGCCCATGAAATATGGGTCATCCACAGGAAGGGCCATGACTGACTCAATCCTGTATTTTTTCTCTTTTTTCTTATTCTTTCCAGTTTTATACTCTGTCCAATATAGATAAAGATTTTATAAAAAATTCTCAGAGTGTTGGAGGCTGTTTCTGAGTCATTTGGTAGCTTGTTACATTGAGCTCCTTGGTTTGCTTCAGAAAAGTGTTGTATAAAAAATATATTTCATTTCAGATGAGAGTTTTTTTTTTTCCTTTGTATGTTCCTTTGGTATTACATGAAGGAGTAAACAGAAACACTCAGTTGACTTGCATAACATCTCTGATTTAATAAGCCCCTGTAACATCAATTCTTACTAACTCTGAAATTAAAAAGCCCTGATTTGTTTCATCTCTCCTCCCATGGCAGTCTTTCCATGCTTTTAATAATTTGCATTGCCCTACTACAGACTTCTTCTATTTCTGTTTTTACTTTCCTTGAGATAGTATGACCAGAACTGAGCATGAGATTCAAGGGAGGACGTGCCACCAATTTATATAATGGCATAATAATAGTTTATGAATTTGGGACATCGCTCGACTCACTTTATATACTTACTGCAGAATTCTGATCATCTCACTGAATTCAGTGGATGGTTATTATCCTATTAAGCTTTCAGAGGAGCACAATTGAAAGGCTAAGGGTTCCCTTCTCT
>VZRO01000021.1:221260-349629 GCA_013397915.1 Daphoenositta chrysoptera | reverse complement strand
CTTTCTTCTCTTAGCTTCTGTGGTGCTGTGTTTTAGATTTATGCTGAAAACAGTGTTGATAACAGGGATGTTCTCTTTATTGCTGAGCAGTGCTTAGACAGCAATAAACCCTTTCCTGCTTCTCATCCCATCCCACCAGTGAGGAGACTGGGGTTGCACAAGCTGGGAGGGGACACAGCTGGGACAGCTGACCGCAGCTGATCAAATGTATCAGACCATATATATATTCATCCCAAACAATATCACATTGTTCTCAACATTAAAAATTGGTGGAAGAAGAAGAAAGGAGGTGGGAGATGTCTGTAGGGATGGTGCTTGCCTTTCCAAGTCAACACTGCACGTGATGGAGCCCTGATGCCCTGGAAGTGGCTGAACACCTGCCTGCCTGTGGAAAGTGGTGAATGAGTTCTTGGTTTTGCTTTGCTTACACATAGGGCTTTAGCTTTACCTATGAAGCTATCTTTACATCAACCCATGAGTTTTCTCAGTTTTAACCTTCTTATTCTCTCCCCCATCCCACTGGTGGCTGTGTGGGGGTTAGCTGCCACATGAGCTTAAACCAGGATGGGAACAGTACATGTGATGCACTTCAGGACAGAGATAATGCTTGCATTGAGTTCTCTTATCTCACCCAGAAGATCTGTGGATTGGTGAGCTCCATAAACTAGAACAGATCCTGGATATTCAGTGATGCTACTGTGTCTTCTCTCTTTTATAGCCAGCCAAGAAAAGGCAGTTTCCAGAGCATTTCCTACCTTGTTGCTGTGGCTGACTGCCTGTTTCAGCCTCTTTGGACTAGATGTAATGTACTTGTACAAACACAAAGTATACTGTGACTGTCCCTTGAGATAATTCTTCAGGTTCCAAGAGAAGCAAGATAAATATGGTTTTATCTTCCTTCTGTACCCGCATACCTTGAGTTCTAGAAATTATTGACCTGATATGTTGACCCTTCAGTGGCAAAAGACAAACTCTTTCTTGAAGAGCGGAAAACCTAGGACACCACAGGTCCAGCAAGCACCATGTCATAGTCTCTGGGAAGAAAAACATGAAATTTTTCTGATTTCTATGTCATTCTATCAGTGTGAGGACAAGATTTTACCCTTTTATCCATAAAATGAAAATTAAGTCTCTCTATTATGTAGCATAAACCCTGGTTCTGTTATCAGCAGTTCATATAATTTGGTGGTAAAGCCTTCTGAACATTTGAGTTTCCCAAAATTGTTATGAGATTTTGTGAACTGCAGAACTATACCAGCGCTTTTCTTTGAAATAAATTCTCAGCTTCACAAATGAAATAATGTCTTGGCAGCATCCAAAAATCTCTCAACTACTGGAAAACCCTGAAGCAAAAGTAGAATAGCAGTACAAGATTTAATAAAACAGTTACTGTTCTTAGAGACAGGTGTATAATGTGATAACTACACCTGTAGAAATCTGAACTTCCCAAGAGATTGTCTGTCTGCCATTCATCCAGTCAAAACACAACCACAACTTTCATAACAATACAACAACCTGGTCTTTACTCTGGATTTGGTCTTGGATCATTGGAGCAAACATAGATTCAAGCTAGAACAACGCAGGCATAGGTACTCCTTTTCTCCCTAATGTTTCCACTGGATCTTTTTCTTCATTTGTTTCTTTCTAAAGTCAGTATTTAGTTAGGCTACCCGTTTCTAAAATTATTGGGTTTTATTCCCCCAAACAGTTGCCAAACCCAGCATTAGAAATGTTAATGTACTGAGGCACAATCAGCTCCTGACCAGGTAGCAAAAAGATAAAGAAAAAAAGGGAAAAAAAAGAACACTTTAAATCTGCCTTTGTACTTACCTTGACTGAAACAAACTGGACACTGAACAAGAAAAAACTCCAACAGATTATCTGAAATAAACTTTAGTATGTGAAATTTATGCACATAACCCCCTCACCACTTGCATACTTATACATGAATACATATGTATACCTGGTCTATCAAATTTATCACAAACCTGTCAAAGTGACTAATGCACAAAATTAGCTTAATAAATAATAGTGGTGATATCAATCAGAAGATTTTGGTACATAGTAAGATGGGGATCTATCAGGACTGGGCTATACTGTGGGATGAATAATCCTCCATCCTGAATTTTGAAAAACCAAAAATTTGATCTCTGAAAAATGTTGTATGCTCAAATTCTATGGCAAATGGCTTTTCTCAATAAGTCAGCCCAAGTCAGTTATAGGAACAGGTTTTTAGCACATAAGAGATTAATATCTTTTTGAGAACCAGAATTTTTGTTGTTGATTTTTTGTTTTAGTTTTTTAAGGGTTTTTTTGTATTGTGGGTTTGGATTTTTGGGTTGGTTGGTTCATTTTGGGTTTTTTGCATGGGAACATGCCGGCATTTACATGTTAAAACAAAAGAAAAAGACAAGCTATTTTGCAACAATGCTTAGTGGTACTAAAGTTCTCAAAAAACTTAATATTTTATACTTTATGGAGTCCCATTCTGTCCCTAAATTTCTTCAAGAATATTTGTTTAAAATTCTTAAATGTCCTTTCTGTAACACTTGCTTACATTTTTCTGGAGAAAATAGTTATTGGCAGGTAAGTATTTGCACACAGCTGCAGTGAAGACATTTCCAATTTAAAATAAATGCTCTGCTTTCCTCAAGTCAAATTATTAGGCATGAGTTTTCCTCCCTGATTTGACTAACAAACTTCTATTAATTTTTGGATGTCATATTCATGAATTGAAATCTAAAGTGCCTTTACTTAGAAGTGTCCTCATTTTCTTTTCAGGCATATTCAATTTCAGGGTTTAGTCCTTGTGATCATTTGACATAATAAATTCAACAGCTAAGAAACCTTTAAAAACACAACTGGAGAAGAAACTTGAAAATCCTTCCCTTTCAAGAAAAAAAAAAAAAAAAATCAGAAGAAAGAAAATACCAGAAATAGATTGTGATGAGGATTTATACATGAATCCTGTTTTGACTGGTACTACTCACAGACCCAGTTTGTTGCTTAATACTTGCAAACCATAGATCTGAAAATTGTGCCTATTTCCCATCTTTCAGACATCATCGAATTAATGGATTCTAGTGCCTTTAAGGAACAGTGAATTCCTCCATCCTCCCTTCATTTTGTTACAGGAATATCCTAGTTTAACCAATACACTTTTATTTCCTTATAAAAAATTTTAAATCCCTCTGGTTTTTGCCATCTGATACAAGGGATGGTAATTTACACTCTTCTGCATTGAAACACTTTTTTCTGTCAGGTCATTCCACCTTGGAGATTTTTTCTTCTTCTTTTCTTCTTTTTATCCCTTATATGCATATGCTTCCATCCTCCTTCACAGCTGTCTCCCTTAAAACCTCTGGCACTTCTGATTAGTTTTCTTTCCTAAAGGTTAGGGGGTTTTTTGTTAGGTATTAATCCAGCCATCCTATATTTTGTACCTGAGCAGAAATTTGCTTTTATAATAAAAGAGCAGCTTTGGACTCAGTGATCAGGTTTTTTTCCATCCTAAATGACTTTGAGATGTCTTTACTTTCAGAAACCTCTTATCTTCTAGCCTTGTCTTCCTCCCCTCTCTGATGTCACAACTTTTATATCTAATAAACTATTGCTTTGTATTTCCAGCAGCAATTTATAGCTCTTGCAGCATCAGAAAACCTATGTGACCATCCTTAAAAATGGTGTAACAATAAAGACAACCTCAGCACACCTGAAGTTAGAGCTCAAGAATGTAGTCAATTTACCATTGTTAATCCCATTAAGTAGGCACCTCCTGATCCCTAGCATCACTTAGGGACTGCATTACACTTTGACTCGGGTAGCTGTGGTGAGCAACAAGCGCTGTGACCCTATTAAGAGCAGCTTTCCAAAGGTGCACAGGCTTGTTTTGAAGATGAAACAAGGTGTATTGAAAATATGAATGCTTTCATCTGCCAAAGTGTTTTGTCTGATACTACCGAGGAGCTGCAGTCAGAGATCAGATACCTCATGTGCTCAGCTTTCTATAAAACCTGTAATGAAGAGCTATTATTCAGTTCAGAGCCAACAGAAAAAGACAACCAGAAGCCACAAAGGAAGAGAGAAAAGGGATGACTAGAGAACAAGAAATCAGTGAGATAATACTCATTAGCATACCTTCCTTTTGTAGTCATCCTAGAAAAGGTCACATCTCCAATACCTCAGAATAAAAGTCCTAGAAACATGATCTAAAAATTATATCTTTTCCGTTTCAATTTTTGACTGTGCAAAATAACTATTGTTACCTCATTAAAAGCAAAACCACCTATTTACAAGTGATTAAATACACACCAAGTTAATAATTTCTTGGGCGGTTATTTTGTGGGACAGCTCTAAACTACAGCTGTGAATAACAGTTATTCCATAGCAATCGGCACTGAGATAATAGTAAATTTTGGTTGCTACTGGTATGAATAAGCTTTATATGTTTTTGTATTTCTACAATGTGTAAGCAAAAAGACATATTCATAATCTAAATAAACCAAAGGGGTGGGGTAGCATCTTCCAGACTTACTGTTATGACATATCTCAGAGAATGAGGATCTGTCTAAATTTCAAAATGCTGTTCTAACCATTCCTGCAGAATGCTTCCTGCCAGTGCAAGATATTCACTGATCACAATCCAGTCTCAAGTATGGTATATCAAACTGAAAACGGAAGAGCAAATCTTGATTTAACCTATAGAAATGGGATATCTTGATACCTCGAACAAATATGTAAATATAAATGAAATGACAGCATAATTGCAAGAGGTTCAATTATGATAATTAGAAAGCATTCAGGCTTCACTGATGCTACAATTATGCTGCTCTAACTATTCCAGCATCATAGCTTGGATACCACATCATTCTTTCTTCAGCAATAAGTTAACTGTAAGGTTGGGTTGAATTCAGAATTATTATTGTTACATAAATATTTTACTAGAATTATGTCCTTAATATATACTCTAGAAATGTTTATTTATTGCTACGTTTCCAAACTTAACAAAAGTTTTGGGAGTAAATAGAGAAAATATGGAAGCCCCAGGTAAAACTCAGGCTTCTCAAATTCAAATGAAGTTTTTAGCATGGTTCCAATGGGATCTTCACCCTAGAAATAGTAGGAACAGATTAGAGAAGGAAATTTTGTGGGAATAATAGCCTTTGAATAATATAAATGCTTTGAGTCTGATTCTATTTATTAGAGCAGATTCAATGTGAATAAGGTCCATCAACACCCTGATATGATCAAAGGATCTCTGTCCCTTCTGGGATTTTCCTTAAGGAGATCTAGTCTTGGAATAGATCTAAAAGCATCAATGATTGTGCTCCTATAGTTACAGCTGGACTCATTAACTCTGCTGAAAGGTAGAGATAATTGCATTAGTTAGTTCTGTGCCACACTGTGTTGGTATTTTGTCTCAAAGGTCCGAGCTAGAACTACAGACTCGTAAAAGTGTTTGCCATGCTCAGAGTTATCTCAGAGGTTTTTACCAATGCCTTTACCCCTGTTGCCCTGTGCATGTACATCTAACAACAGCTCAGCTTATTATGACTGTGAGGTGGACTCACCCTGACATGCATTATGCTTCAGGAGGTAGGAATTTTGGTATAGGCATTTGTTTAGTTGCAATCAGGACATAGTAATGATAATTTCATAGTAATTTCTCTTTACTTCCATCATTCAATGTAGGACTAACCCCAACAACTCAGTGGAGGAAAGCTGATGCACATGAGAAGCAGAGCCTAAGAGAAAGAAATGACAATTGTTGTTAGGTGAAAATAAAACTATTTAGAAATTCCTACAGGCGTTGACACAGTCATGAATTTAAGTGGAAGGCTGTCAAGCAAAAGAACAACCACAAGCTTGGTCTCTATGTAAACAGCAATTACTTGAATACAGGATTTCTGTAAAGCAATAACCCTCTGTCTTTTTCATAGTTCTTTTCTCCAGAAAGAAACTATAAATACCTTCTGCAGAAATATTTTTCTTATCAAGATTTAAGGCAAGCAACTATACTTTTTAATGTGATGTTACCTGTGCAATGAACAAAGATATTCTTCAGCTGACAAGACCCTTTCAATTTGTCTTTTCATTTTCACTACTAAAATTTGTATTTTTACCACTGTTTCTTGTCTGCTGCTTCAGAGCACTGTGAGACTTCTTAATTTACCTGTATCTTATTGAAAGTATTTGAAAATGAAGGTAGATGGAAGACAATGAATCCAATTCTGAGATAATATGCAAAGGTGAAATCCCAACTAAATGTGGTACTTCACGTAAAATCAGGCAACCTTGGAAATCCAGTTTAAATCCATATATTTCAAAAAATTTGCTAATTTTCTCAATTGTCTTGTCATTTCCCATAGAACTACCTGCAGAATAAAAGAAACATCTGTTTCCTAACTCCTATTCTAGACAGACAGAAAGTAGGTACCACTACTAGCTGTAGGATAATCCAAGACTTTTTAGAGTTTTCAGAATTAACCTGGAAAAAAACCAAAATAAAACAAAACAACAAACTCCCCTCAAATATATTACTATAAAAATATATTTAATAATATATATAGGTATGTATGTGTATGCATATACATACAGGTACATATATGTGTAGAATTTATACTATGTAGGTATTCTCATATACCTTCATTAACATGCACAAAGTCTGTATTGTTCATCTCAAAATCTAAAGTACTGGTTTGCTTTTAAAACTGCAGATTAAAATGCAAATTGAGCCGGACTTAGCTTTTGTAGTTCTTCATTTTGTGCAGTTCTAAGCAGTTACTGGTCAGACAACAAATGCAGCAGAACATTGTTGGCCACTTTAGTACTAAATGATTCCTGACCTCCGTGCTGTGTGACTGAGCTAACAACATTCGTGGGGAGGTTTTTTTTCTTGTCCTTTGTGAGCTAGTTTAGGGAGGGGGGGAAAAGACATCTGAGGTTTATTATTAAGCTTTCTCTGGATGCTAAGGTGAGAAACACTGCTTTTAACAGGACTATTTAGAGGGTGGGCATCAAACCTAAACTATTTTCAGAGATAGACAACCATTTTCTCTGGATGTATTCCCATTACCTAGAGGGGGTAAGTCCTCTGGGCCAAGTGTTTCCAAAACTGGTATTTACATTATGTAGGTCTAACTAACAGATTGGCATCTTCCCTGTGACCTGGGTCTCGCTCAAAGCTCTAAACCCTCCACCCCAAAGCATGCATGTTCCTCAAAGACAAGGAGGGATATTTTTTAGTCTGCCAGACAGATGTTTTTATAGCCTTTTGCTCAGATTTGTGTTACATGCCTTTGAACTGTCCTGACTTGGAAATGACTGTGTGTGAGCTATTGGACCCAGTGTTGAGGAACCAGTTGAGTGCACAGGGCAAGCCTGGCTTATCTACCTCTAGGATGCAAGACTTATGGAAAATCCACCATAGAACCACATTCAGGCTTCTTTTTTGGTAGAATTAATTACTTTACTCAAAATAATAATAATTTTAAAAATTTATTCTGGGAATACAGTTTAAAATACAGTGTACAATCAAGGAGCAAACCAAGGATGTGCTTTGTTTAGCATCATGGCTGTACCTGTAGCTGTATGCTACTGCAGAATGGGAAAAATCATGTCCCAGTTATCCTTGACCAGCTCTTCTGAATAGAGAGAAAACCCATACACTAGTTTTCAAGAAAGTATATTTTCACTGGCTGAAGTTCAGTGAGCTGAATCCCACCCGGTGTACTCACACACACAGCAGCTGTTATGAAAACCTCTCTCCAGTCAAATCTACCTGCTTGTGCAGCTCAGCTGTAATCAGTTCAGCTAGCAGCTGAGGAAGAGGCTCAGTCTCCAGGCCATTAACCTCCCAGCAGCACATCCAGGAGTGGAGATGCTGCAGAAAGTGCTTACTGGGAAGTTTACCTTTCTGCTGTGAGTAACCCCACCACTGCTTCTCATCCCTGTAACTCACACAAACCAAATATGGCTCATTTCAGTATCCATAAATAAAGATATATGAATTTTTGTCCTTATCCCCTGTGGTGCCCTAGGGTTCCTCATTTCTCAGAGGCTCCAACTCGTGGGATCAGTGATTTGGGTACCAGTCCATTTTGTAATCCACAACACCACATGTCCCATTAAGGGAGCAACAGGCTGTAGCAAAGAAGCCATTGGAGCATCTCACTATTTCCCATTTGAAATGCTCCTTGCTCTGCCTGTTGTTAATCAGCAGAAAAACTTGCTGTCTCAAAGTGAAACCCATGGCTGTAAAGTAAATCCTCAAACACTTAATGGCAATGGCAAAAGGAAGAAATAAACCAAACATTTATGGTCATCTTCTGGGGTTTTATTTGTTTATTTATTTCTTAATGGCAGACTGTCTAGAATAGTTTAAAATTTTAGATTGAGGAGGTAATCACATTTTAATTGAATTATTTAAAGTGTGCAATTTGTCACATCTAGTAGTAATTTTAATTACCTAATAAATTGCTTTGGTGTCAAGTTGGAATATCATTTTGAGTACTATATTTCTTAAAAATGTCTGAATTGATTAATATTAAAATGTAAGTGTTCAAACCAAGCAATTATTTAAGCAGTTAATGACTTAATGTAAGCTTAGAAATAAGACAAATGAATGTCACCTAAACAGCATTAGAGTTTGACCCTGAATTCTTTATGCAGTCAATATCTTAACTGTATTCAGCAAAACTGTTCCTGGAAATTAATATGAGTTAGCATATTCAAAGAATGAAAGTTATCTACTCTAACTGTTTACTTATTTCTGAGTTCTACATCTGAGAAAATATAAAAATATGTAGAAATATTTGGGGTTAACCGAAGAACTCCAGTTTTCCAGGTAGGAGTGTTTAAAAAGTCATGAGGAATCTGAATTAGTTTTGCATGTATCAATGGAAGGAATTATGTTTGCAGACATGGTAATAGTTTCTGAGTTGTTTCTCGGGAAGATATTCCGGATATTCATAGCTTGTAAATATAAAATTTGCCAAATTACATAATTTGATTTTCTGTATAGCTAAAGCTAGATGATACAAACAACATAATCTTGTTTTAAACCCAATAAATGATATTTCATCTTGCAAAGAAGAAACAAACATGTGAAGACATGAAACACTGATATGGTCACCTGTAGTAAGTAAATTCAGAGTAAAGAAGCAAAAAAACAGAACTGTAATTTCCAAATCTAACATGCTTAGCATCTAACTCATAGCATTATGCTAAAGTTCTCTTCAGAGGAGTTCAGCAAATTGAATGTACAATGAAAGTGGCCTTAAGCAACTACCTAGGGGAAGAAATTGATTGCCTAATTTTAACTAAAAGTCAAACAAATTAGTGCTGAACTCCTTAGGGACACTTAATGATCACATGGGGGTTGGGGTTACTTATTGGTAGCAAAGAAGATTTAGTGCATTTCCAAGCTTTCACTGTTTTTTCATTATATGCAGAACACTTGTTTTATCTCTATTAAGCTTCAGATTTCATAGCATTAATCAGCTTCCATTTAACTAGTAATTAAGAGACAGAACAGTACAACACAATCTAAAAAGTCAGAGGGCTCTCTGTTTCTCACCTTGCTTCATTTTTTTATAGCTGAAAACACCCTTGATTCATGCCGAGGCAAGAACACAGCACAGGTGTGAACCAGACTGTGCAATTGGCAACCACTGAGAGCTCCCTTTCATCAGGTTTTTAAGCTGTGGTCACAGATGCTGAGTTTATCACTAGTCAAAAGGAAATGCTCTTAGCATGAAAAAAAAAAAAGGGTTTGAGGTAAAGTGAAGGTACTCTCTGACATCTAGACCAACTCTTCTCATTAAGACAGCCTTCTTTCATGCTGTTCTTTGTCAGAGTCGTCCCTCCTGTAGCAATTCGATTGCCAGTAAGTCTGCAGGTGACACCAATCTGGGAGGGCAGTGAGCAAATAGACAGACTCAAGCTGTGGAGTGACCTGGTGGCAGCTGGGGCTGCAGGCAATGTCTGGGAGATTCAATACCAAAAAACATCTGTCTAAATACTCATGAGGAACTTGATATATGGACATCTGAGCATCTGTGGTACTATGGGGTAAGTTGTACACAATGAGGGGACTAATTGGTTTCTACTTCTGCCTTAAAGAAATCTTGAGTTAATGGCATCATTGCTTCCTACCTCCTCTCAGCTACTACACTTCACCTCAGGTGAAAAATAACAGCAACAAAAAACCCCCACCCTGATGCCTTGAAATTGCCTTTCCAGGTCTGATGATTCTATTATCTTGGGAAATGTGTTGCCAGCCTAATCTTATGTTTGTCAGGTCTTTCTGTTCAAACGTGACTCTTCCCACCTTCTGATAATACACTGTTTTTATTTTGACTTTCCTATGACCCTGTCTTTCCATCTAAAAGGCATTTCTAGACAAATTCATGTCTTCCTTCATCCTATATTCTCTGCCACAATCTGCTATTTACAGTCATCTGACAAGCAATTGGCTCATTCTCTGTGAGGCATACAGCAAATGTGTAGTTCCTTCATCCCAAAAGAAAAATAAAGCAAGATTTTTTCACTTTTGTATTGGGCCAGGACAGAGCAAAAAAACCTCTCTTTTTTCCCCCCTTCCAAAATGTTTTTTATGAGTTTTGGTAAATTTTGGAAATACATTAAGTTTTGGATTTCTCTGTGGAAAGACTACACCCACACACATACTGATTATATGTGTTTGTATGGACTGGGTATAGATAATTGGATAAACATATAACTAATTGTATATCTGGTCAAATTTTACCTCAAAGAAAATATAATAATACATCATTAATAATTTTGAGGTGATCAGGCAGTGTTTATAACTTGTGTGAAAATCAAAATTTACCTTATTCTTGCATGATGAGACTGTGGAAAAAGGAAAAAGACAGTAGAGGGGGGTCATGAGCTTAGAGAAAGGAAAACTGGGACACATAAAACCCCAGACTCCTTAACTAACAGTTCGTCCAAGATAGCAAGTTTGTTACTCTGTCTGCTTCACTAAGGAGAGAAAGCAAACCACTGGGTTTAATGCACTCCAGTAGTGCTAAGTGACACATCTGTGGTTTTACCTTTCTTAATTGCAAAAGTCTGGAGATCAGGGGAAAACAGCATTAAGAACACATATGGGTATTACATGGCTCCTTTGTGTGCAATTCCCTACTTTGTTGTATACTCCTGTATTAACTCAGGGAGGTGAGTCATAGCATTCACATTTTTACAGACATTTTAGACACTTTTCTAGGACTTCAGATCCCCTGAGCTTGGAAAAGTTAATGTTTAGAAGTACATAATTAATTCATTCAAGTTTAGTTTATTGCCTTTCTCTTTCTGCGTACAATTAGTTGAAGCCATATAAATATTTAAGACTACCTATACAGAGAGATAGACACTTCATAGAGATTAATTATAAAGAGTGATTCTAGTACCTAAAAGGGCTGGAGTGGAATTCAGACCTATGAATCAAAACACTATGTCAGTGAGCCTCCTCTGAATTTCTTTTCAAGCAGGAGACCACATTATGAAATTATTAAGTTACTCAGCTCTGAGTAGGAGCCCAGTGTACTGATCCATCTGCTTAGGATAATTCACAGGTTTTATTTGGAGGTCATTTCACAGCATAAATCATTGGATCAGAGATTTTAAAGGCCCCCTGCCCTTTGCAGAGTACATGAAGGACCTCCAGGCTAGCCAACACGGCTAGCTCAGTTCAGCACCCATTCTGAGAGGAGGAGCTGGCTCTCCTGACTGAGAGCAGATGCAGACAGCCCATGCTCAGCCTCCAACAGACCAAGGTTCAGATCTCCCTCTGCCAAGTGATATTTCCCACTAACTGGCTGCAGAGCCCTGCACAGCACCTAAATACTCGTGTAATGTGGTCGTATACAAACACCTGAGCTTCTGTGGTACTGCAGAAAAAGTCTATAAAATCACAGTCATTTAGGTGAGAAAACACCTTCAAGGTCTTTGAGTCCAGCCATCCACCAAACACTGCCAATCCACCACTGCACCATGTTCCTCAGTGCCCCACCTAGACATCTTTTAAATACCTCCAGGGATGGTGACCCATCCAAATTGCATGTCTGAACAGCATGCAGCAGCAGATCAGTCAAACTGAAATATGCATGTACAGAAGGAGGTGACTAATGGTTTGCTCTTGCTGCAACTCTGTTGTGAAAGCATGGAATTGATGACATCACTGCTTCCAACATCCCAGCTGCTATATTTGATCTGCAATCGAAAAAAACAACAAAAAATAAAAGAAAAAATTTGAGAATTGATACCTTGAAACTGCCTTTCCCAGTTTGATGTGCCCATCACGTATGTAAGAAGCCTAGCTACCTAAGTGACACCCAAAATAATCACTCTGCTAGGGGCTCATATTCCCTTTTGGCACTAAAATTCTTATGCTGATTGTCAAAGGTGGGAACCTTGACTTTAACCCATTACATCTCCTTACTTTGTAATCCTTAATAATTAAAGAAGACAGAACTATGCTTTCTTAAAGAGCTGAGTTTTAATATATTTTTTAAAAAGTTCCTTTTCAGTTGCTTTTTGAGTATTTTATTTTGTTACTTCTGCTGTGTGTTTTTATTGTTTTTTTCTTCCAAGTAAAATTGCTACTAATACCACACGGGTAAAAAAAATTACATGCAATCAAGCACAAGCTGGTTTAAAAAATAGATTTATGCTAAAATCACATCTTTTAAAATAAGCAATTCATTGCTCTAATCAGTTTTTCTTTCATCTTTTCTACCCCTTACCATTAAAATAAGCAGGATTATTAAAGTGCATAAGCTTAGTCATTAGCAGATTGTTAAAATGCTGCAGTGATTGACATCTGTCTTTTTCTATATTAGCAGCTTAATCTGCTGGTGTGGCCAATCAAAACAAAAATAGGTTGATTATTTGGTGAGTGCTTAGCTCGAACAGGTAATTTAACCTGCCTGTTTAATCAGAACACTGATATACTTTTAGAGATCATGTGATAGAAGCAAACAGTTCTGAATGTTTCCAAATTATTGTGCCATTGGATTTGAAGTAGGTATGTGAGGTGAAAGTCACGGTAAAAACCTGTCACTACTTTTTTCCCGACCAATTATTGCAATTCATTGTGTATGTATCTACATAAAACACCTTGAAAGAGGATGTGAAGTTTAGTTTTGTTCCTTAAGTTTTCCAATTGCTCTCATTCCAAGAAAAAGAAAAAGGAGGAAAAAAAGGCATTTAATTGAAGTTTAGTTTGCCTTCAGAGTGATTCCTTAGAGCTACCTTATTGTGCTTGTATTTTCAATTCCAACCAAAATGACCTTACATTTTGTAAACAAGGCCTTTGAAGAAGGAAAGCAGTGTTTTCATGCTAGTTCATTGCCAGCTGTGCTGCCTTTCATCTTTTTTTTTTTTTATTACAGAGCTTTTATAAAGGAAAAAATAAAACCAGAATTCTTATAATCAACAGTGCACCTTGACCTGTATCTCATGGTTAAAATATTTAAATCAGCAGCATGTCAGATAGAAGTGAACAATGCTGCAGTAAATTAGGAGCAGCAAACCTTTTCAAAAAGACTGAAAAACCTTTCCACAAAGGTAGCATGATAAAAACACTTGAGGCCTGAGTGCTCCTTAAACCAAAATATATGTAACACTCTTAAAATGCCTTTAAATGAAACTTAATTTAGTAGTAGTAGTAGTAAAATCTCTTTCCATTAGTGTTCCATGTTTCATCTAACAACTGCAAATGCGTAGAAAGCATTGGTTGATTAAACTTTAGGAAACTGTCAGTATACTGCTGCACTGATATAAATTGAGGTGATGAGCACAAGGCTACATGCAGGTGAATATAGTGTACACAGCTGCCATTTTTTAACTTTAACAACTGAAACTGTTTTATGTGCTGATGTATAATCTAAGCCACTCTCTCTCCCCCAAATTCATTGGCTTAACCCTCAAAACCCTCAAAAACTTCCATACACACATGGTAAATTGCCACAACTGTGTTAATGGATGCTTAAAATACATACAGTTTAAAATATATTAATCAGGGAAAAAGAAAAGAGTATTTGATTGCTGAAGAATGAACGTCAACAAGATTCCAATAATGCCACTTTCCCATCCACAGCTAGTACTACAAGCAGATCACTAAGAACTTCAGGGCATTGTCATAAATCCTCATGTTTAAAGTGGCCTGGGAAGTAATAAGGCAGTAATTTGAGCTGGCCTGAGAATAGCTTTAGACTGAAACAGAGTGGGTTTGGATATTAGTAAGAAATTCTTTACTGTGAGGGTGGTGAGGCACTGGCACAGGTTGCACAGAGAAGTTGTGGATGCCCCATCCCTGGAAGTGCTCAAGGCCAGGTTGGATGGGGAGCTGAACGCCTGGTGTAGTGGAAGTTGTCCTTGCCCATGGCAGGGGGGTTGGAACTAGATGATCTTTAAGGTCCATTCCAAAACATTCTTTGATTCTATGATTCTGATTTAAGCATCAGAGTAAGTCCATTTAGATCAAAAAGTTAAAGGAAATTAAGTGGAGCCAACAGGCATTAATCTGTGTTTATTGTGAGAGAGTAAAATTAATAAACTTTAAATTAATTAATCCTTGAAATGTACATGCTTGGACCCACAGATGCTTGGATCCAATGTTTTTTAACTAGTTCTACTGAATAAACTGCCACAGTGTGAAATATAAAACTGTGTGTCTTTCCCAACTAAATTCATGGAGGTAACTAAGCATTTCATGGCTAAAGATGTAATTTGTCATATTAATGAAATATTCCTTTTAAAAAATCTATATACAGCCTATTCTGCTGTTGAATAATTTATACGGACAACGGTGCTCTTTGAAAAAGAATTCTCATTACCATTGTAAAGGAAAGGTAGTACATGATCTTTCTGACCACATATCCTATTGTGATGCCAAGAGCACTTTATTGTAAGATTGAAAGACTTTTACCCCTTACTACAGTTATGTGACAGTAATAAAGTATTACCCCTTTAGGAAACAAAAATTACATTCTTCCTTTTCCTGCAGGTTTAGATTTCTGGTGTGTTCCACTCACAGTTACAGGTTCAGCCAAAGAAAGGAAAATAGAATCAAGACTTAAACTGGAAAGGTCATACTGAAATCAACCTACTGAGCAACCTACTTCCAAAACCAATCAGACCAGTTCCTCTTGAATACCTGAAGATGTTCCAGACCAGGCTGGATATATTTCTGAGCAACTTGGTCTAGTGAAAGGTGTCCCTGCTCATGGTGGGGGGTTGGAACTGGAAGACTTTTAAGATTCAATCCAATCTATGATTTGTGTTCTATGATTTTGAGTCTAAGATTCTTTCAAAGCTGATCTCAGTTTGGAATTAGATTGTGTTATTGTAGACTTGGCCAGTTGAGTGTTGAATACCTGCAAGAATTGAGCTTTTGCAAGCTGTGTAATCAATGGTGGTAGAGAGGAACTTCAAAGGCCAGTATATCGTCCTCAAAATCTGAAGCACTCTTTAGAGTTGTTCGTGGACATAAAAATAAGATATCTTCTGATTACTTAGAAAGCTGTGATTTCCAATTTTAGTTTTTTACTTTCTTTCCTGTTCCAAAGTTGTTGATCCCCAGGGCTACTAGAAAAAGTATCACTGATTTAGTACCTGATTCTGGTGGTATCTTACATTTGAGGTTTACCTTAGAACAGGATAATGCTGAACAATAAACCCTAAAGACTGCTGTACGGCCTTCAAAGAAAATATATATCATTCTATTGTGATCAACATTATGAAGGCCATTATCAAGCAGTGTCTATGGATTAAGTTGTGGGGTTTTTTACACGGCCTTGTGAAGCAGCTGTATGTTTCTTGACAAAAGAATGTGATATTGCTGGACTAGTGAAATCCCTTCATATGGCTGATCTGGGAAAGGAAAGCAGCTAGTGTATTTTTTTTCAAAGGTTTTACAGTTAGTTCAGCATTACTCTGTAGGGCTTTTTTTTTTAATAACCTAAATTGTCTGAATTAGCTTTCAGATGTAAATAAGAAAAGGGCTGTGGAGTACAGAAAGGAAATATGTGAACAACACAAATCTGCCTACTTTGACCGGCCACTGCAGCTGTGAGGACACCTTCATGGTCAGTCAAGTTCAAAGTGTCTTTTTCTTCCAAATCACAAGTGTCATTAACTGAAATAATATTAATTGTGCCTTGGCTGTTATGCAAACTATCTATTTATTGGTCATCGCAGTTAATATAAGCTGCTGCTTCTGAAAAAAAGAAAAAAATGCACACTGTATTGCTAATTTCCAAGACAAAGTTTCAGTTTAAATTAAGAATTTTCAATTTTCTTGATCTTCAGCTTTATTGTTGCTTTTCAGTTGCTAATATTACAATTTCATTTGATTATGTGGGTCAGAACATCACTAGATATAAATCACTGTACTACTGATGCGCTGGTTCTGTTTAATGACCTGCAGAACAGGGACTCACAATATGGAGTTAATGTTATTTGACACTGAAGAATTTTTTTTGAGTTGTGACATTACAAGATTGTCTTGGAGGTGCCTTTAGACTAGTTTTTTAGATTAGTTTTCTAACTACCTTTACATTTAGTACTTTGAAAGTCTTACAGGTATTATTAAGCCTTCCTGACTGTGATAGTTGTTTTATCTATTGTCCAAATACTAGGTTTTCAGGAAACATATAATCCTATCAGATTTTAATAATCAGCAAGGTTTAGATCTTGTCAGTACTTGAAAAGATATAAAAAGAAAGCCTGATGATGATGTAGATGCATACTTGAAGCAATGTTTATTTCCTAATTTCCTAGGCTCATGGTAAGTTTACTGGAGATTTTCTTCATTAGAAACATGAAAAACCTATTCAATTTGCTCTTTATCAACTTAATTTTGTAAGATTTCAAGATAAATAGTTGTCATTTTGTACTTTGTATCCTACTAGTAAATAACATTCTCCCAATTATGAATAAAATATTACAAGAGAATATTTTTTGTGGGTTTTTTTTGGTTTGTTTTTTTGTTTTTTTGGTTTTTTTTTTTTAGAATATGGTAGTATAAAGGTAGCTTCCTTTTTAGAGACTGTGAATAAGATTTAATATCTGAATTAATGAGTCTTAATATCTGACTTACACTACACGAAGATATTAATGTAGTTCAACAAGTCAGAAACAAAACATGGTTGTTTTAGAAACAAGTCCTTCACTCTGTTTTGTGAGTTCCCTGGAATTTCTGATGATTTTATTTTCAGAATGAAGGCATACCAATATTACCATCCCTGATGCAAAATTGGTCTTTGTCATTAATGTATGGAACATTCTAGAAGTCACAGAAATGTGGTCTCTGGTCAGTCAGGAAGAGCAGGGACTCCACTAAATATTTTTTGGTGTGAGGGCACGGCACTAACGCTCACATTTTATTAATTCAGTTAAAGGTACATTTTATGTCAGAATAGGTGATTATTTGTGGTCCCTTGATTCAGGATTCTCTGAGATTCAGAGTCTATTCTTCTAGATGGTCGTGGATTTACCGCTCTTCCCTTCTTATTCTTGTATTTTCCCTCCCTGTGTGGATACAACAATCTGCCTTCGTCAGAGAGGTTCCCTCTTCAGAGCTCAAAGTTCCTGAAAAGTGGGATAAGATCATAAGGAGCATGATGAAAATATATTTGGTACTTTTTATGTTCTCATGTGCTACACAGTCCTAAAATCCCAATTTTTTGGCTTAATAGTGTTATCATGTCTACCACATGCCAGGCAATGTGTTTCTCTGATATTGAGCCAGAAGATGGACTAGAAATCCTCACAAAGGTGAGGACATGGTGTGGGAATCCACTTTCCACACAAACCAAAGCTTTACCAGCAGATTTCAGGAAACACTTAACTCTCAGCTGAGTACTCTGTTTTACTGATCTAAGGTCACTATGTAATGTTTGATAAGAAACAGAATATTTTTCCTCTGTTTTAACATTATGAACATTACAAACAAAAGAAAACACAAAATATTTTCATATTGTCTGCTTGGAATTCTGAATTCAAAGAAAAGTTGTAATATTAGAAAAAGAAACCACTGTTGGTGTTCAACTTGTATTAGGTAAGTCTGTGTTAGACTCCTTTATACAACGGAGAATACCTCCAGAGATCATAGTTCAAATCAAAATTCACCTATAAACTGAAATGAAACATATTAGACTCATATTGAATTAATAAATATAAATTTCCCTACACTTCTGAGAACGGCTCTGGGGAAGTCTCAAGGAATTTTCTTTCTCTTGCCCTTGAGATTTTTTCTCCTGATAAAATGTCATTGAGTTTTCTGCTACCATGATAGGGTCTTGATGAGGAGTTGAGAGGTTTTCCTTCAGTTCAGCAGATGGTTCCAGAATATACACAGGCTGGGGACTTTCTGTCTTCATCACCTCCACAGTGCAATGGAGTGGTTAAATTCCCTGCTGCAAGCTAATTACACTTCTCTATAGCACAGAACCCTTGTCTTCCCATAATTAATTGTGAGTAAGGAAAAAAAAAACGCCCTTTCGTTGCTTTTAATGAATTAATCCTTCATGAAAAAAATTTCTGTGACATAAAAACAAAAGGACATTTGTTCACTGTCCTCATCACCACACATACCATAGTACATAAATGGTCTCATGTGGGGACTCTCTTTGTCTCCTCTGTCCAAGAACATACTTTATTGCAGACGTGTCACGGGAGTATTAATACCCTCAATTGCTGTACAGGCAGATAAGACTGTCTAGATCATTATAACAAAAAACTACAGAGGAAAGAGTCCAGTGTTTTGATAGTAATTCTCTCTCTAAAATCAAAGGAACAGTTCTATTAAATGGATTTTTCTTCAGACATAAAAAGCCGACATTGCCCTACTTAATCTAGTCATTTGAAACACAGCTTAGATAAATCTATTTGACTAAATGAAGAAAGTCAATCTCTGTTTGATTGCTCATCCAAGGTGTAGGAAAGGAATCCATTATGTCACAAGATTGAGTAACTTAAGATGTGCTTTGTAAGATTAATAGATACTGTGTCAAATGTGTATTTAACTGGGTTGCACTGAAGAGCCTGAATATAGCTAGAATATCTGGCATTTTGCTAAAGCTGACATAGGATAAAATTCTCTAATATTGTGCATAGTGGGTGCATTTCTTTAATTCTTCATGGAAGTTGACTGGAGCGTCAAAGCTTAGTAGACAAACGTTTAGATTACCAGTGAGATTTTACGAGCTTTAATATGCTTTCTGCCAGGTAAAATCACAGAATCATAGAATGATTTGTTTTAAAAGGGACCTTAAAGATCATCTATTTTCAACCCCCCTGCCATGGGCAGGGACATCTTCCACTACACCAGGTTGCTCAGAGACCCATCCAACCTGGCTTTGAACACTTCCAGGGGTGGGGCATCCACAGCTTCTCTGGACAACCTGTGCCAGTGCCTCACCACCCTCACAGGGAAGAATTTCTTCTTAATATCTTATTTTAATTTACCTTCTTTCACTTTAAAACCATTACCCCTTGTCTTATCACTGTACTGATTTTAATTTAAGGGTGGATGCTATGTTACCCACAGAAGATCAAAACTCCAGGTGGATCTCCTGCTGCAGCAGCATGCAGATGTTGCTTCATCACTTGATCTGGGAGTGAACACCTCAACACCAGAGATGTTGGGAGAATCTAAAAGATTAATCACTCTAGGTTCCTTCAGTAAAATCACATCTGTTGCTATAACAGATATAGCAGGCACTGCAAAACTTTTTTGTATTCATAATGCTGATTTTTGTGATAAGATGTTGGTTCACATGGCATTTGTCTTACCCTATGGCATTTTCTCCTTCATTCTTATTCATCTTCTCTTGAGAAATTATATAATTTATTGCATTTTAATTTCCTTAGACTTAAGTTTATAAGAAAAAGTGGTATGAAGGAACTTAAATTGTTGAAAATTTTGAAGTATATTTTGGATGAAAGTACAGAACTCAGGCTACCAGTAATACTATTGTATTTAAAATCATGTATAATAAGAAGTTCAAACATTTTCTCTGCATTCCTTTTTTGATTTTTAACAGCTGTCCTTTATCCTTTGAGATAATTAAAAATTTTTCATAGGCACTGAGATCATTACGTTCCCCTTTCATTAGTAATAAATGAAATATATTGAAGTTCTACCATGAAAAAACTCTTTTGTGACAGGAGCCTTCTCAGATATCTTTAGATATCTCTTTTAAGGCAGCTGCCCAGACTCACTCATTACTCAGTGGGAAGGAATAACACAAGCTACTCCATCAGTCGAAGACTTAGGCTAAGATGAGATAGAGCAGCTTCTCCAAAAATCATCTTCCTATGTAAATTCTGCAGGACAGCAGGATTACAATTTACTTTAGGTTTCTCAAAAAATATTAAGTAATGTAATATTTTCCGTTCCAGAAATAATAACCAAAAATATTACCCTGTTTCTGCAGCAATCTCACAAACAGCTGGCACAACACACAGGCTTCTGGTGGGAAATGCAGGGTTGGTGCTTGGAATTTGGTTTAGTTATAAGATTTTGAAATAGTTCCAACAGATAATCCAGAGCACGTTTCTCTGTATGCTGAAGTTGTCCCTCCTCATTGCAGAGGGGGTTGGACTAGATGGCCTTTGAAGGTCACTTCCAACACAAACCTTTCTATGATTCTAACATTTCAGGTTCAAAAAAATGGTGCATTTAGAGTTAGTTTCATTGCTCTTTGATGCTTTACACCCAATCATTTTAATTGCTTTCTTTTTCCAGCACCTCTTTCAACATAATTCGATCTTATTTATTCTGGTTTATATGTTCATTCTATTAACTCACCAGAAATCAATTATTGTGTTCTGTATCCTCATTGCCTTATAGAAAAGTTCATAATCAACAGGTTATTTTATCTTACTACTTGCAATCTAAGGGTTATGTATATTAGCACAGGATGGAAAGCACAGCTAAATCATCTTTCTGCAGAGATTTGCTACTTCCTTCCACTAACTGTTGAAGAGCTGAACAAACAGTAAGCATAAATTTTACATATGTTTAGCTATTTGGGGTGGAGGTTAAGCACAAAGAAGAGCTTATTTATTAAGTCACTACAAAGACCAATGACCTCAGCCCTTCTGACTCCAGGAAGTCTTTCCTCTGCAGGCTGCAGCCACTCAGCAACTCCCTACAGGAGGAGGGACATCCAGAGGACATAACAGGACATACAATAGTGGATTCTGAAAAGGAAGAGACAAGCAGAGTTATAAATAAATTATGGTGCAACACTGTGAGGATATTAGAAGTCCTTTTTTAATGTTAATAGTTTTATGATTCTATGGTTCCATAGAGGGCTCTGCTGTTGACCTCCAATGCAGGAGAAATGCAAGCCCCCAGAAGCTGCTGTGTATGTTTGTCCACCCATCCTGCCAATGCATATTGGTAAGACTCCATCAGCATAATAAACTGTTGATCCTGCCTCCACTTGGATAGAAATATTAGTACTGTTTGGAAGAAATCAAGGAAATCCTAAGAAAATCAAATATGAAAGTTACACCAAAGTAGAAATTTAAGGATGGAGTGAAACATAGTACTAATGTCTAACAGTGCAGCTGATGTTTAGGTTAGCACAGGTATCTTGACACCTCACATCAGCTCACTGTGTACAAGCTCCACATACTCCTGCCATTGCACAAATTGCCAGTCATGTCAAATAGTTCAATAAGTAGGATGTTTGGTCTGGTAAAAGATGGCCAGAACCTACTTTGTAGTAAGGGTTTAAAGGAGGTTAAAGCTAAAAGAAGAGAGCTAAGGTTGGGGTAAAAGCTTGTTTCTTTGGATCTGAGGTTAAACCCCAAAACTAAATCCAGTGGAAAGAGATAAAAGGAGGAAGAATATAGGCAGCAGAGGTCAAGAGCTAAGCCTGGATGGAAACAAATCATATGGGAGAGGGCTGAAGCTGAGAAGAATTTAAATATTTCAACCAAGATTGGAACAAAAGAATGAAATGTGAATAAGTGTCAAGGAGAAGCTCATATAGATAGTCTTTTTTTTTTTTTTTTTTTTGTTACACTCAGCAAATATCTGAAAAACATGGCAAATAGTGTAACAAAGACTTTGAGGGTTGTGCATATTCTTCAGAACTGCAATGGAAAAGCATTAGCCCTTCTATAACTGCAGTAATTTTTAAAACATGATTTTATTCTCCTTTTATAACACTTTTTTAAACAATCCAGCTTGTTAAACTACTGCCCCACAGCAACGGAAAATGCTGTTGCGTTTTGAATTAATCCTGTTGTCACATATTTTGGTAGGAAGTGTGGACATAACATTTCCCTCTTTGAAGTCAGCCAGATTTTTCTTTGACCATCTACTTGAGTGGGAACAAGATGAGGCACAATTATCAATATATTCAAGTGTGGGCTCTAATTTATTCCAAACATGGGCAGCCCAGTTTGGCTGCGCAGCTTGAGATGCCTTTGGCTTAATTTTCATAATCAAAGCATATTCACAGCGTTCCTGTACAAAGCAAAGATGACCTCTTTCTAGCTGGGTGGTCATTTTATTAAAACATTGAGCTTATAAGTTCTTCTGAACTTATTTCTGGCTGGCTGCAACTTAGAAAAAGCATCTATTAATTGCTTATAGCTAAAAGGAATTTACTGTTAGCTTTCAAGGGAAACCCGCATGTTCTTGGACTGTTAGGATCAGAGGTTTTGTCTTTCCATTTCTATATTCCCAAAGAAAATAATGCATGTGTTCATTGTTTTGTCAGTATAAGATTTATAATGCCTTTAACTATTCATTTCCTTGCCATAAAGTGCATAGGTTTTGTAAATGATGTGAGAGTGACAACACCATGGTTTCCTTGGCAACCTTAACTGGTTTTCAAAACAGTGCTTTTCATGTTTGGAATAAGCATTGATTTGTACGATCTGGCAGGGGAAAAAAAAAGAAAAGAAAAATGAAAAGAAAGAAGGAAAGAAAGAGAAATAAAACCTCTTGAGGGAAAAAAACGGCAACTGAAACGATGGCAAATCAACATTCTGCCACCTAGTCATCTATGTGATATGAAGTTTAAAGTGCTAAAACTTAAAGAAAAATGCATCTGAAACTGCCAACTTTTTTTCTTTGCTCTGTCTGAAATCCAGAAAAACTAGACTTTTAGCTTAGATTCAGTGTTGAAATTAATTTGGCTTTTTTTCTTCCTAAACTTGGCTCACTTTGAATTCGAAAATTTGGCTCGTGTTTAGACACTAATGAGATACATACAAGGGAATCTTTTTCCTGGCTTTGATGGGTTTTTTTCCTCATTTTGAAAATTAAATGCACTTAATAACTCTGCATTGCAAAGGGGAAATTAAGTCAGGTGAGGCACAGGATGAGGCCCTAAGCTAAATATCTTAATTTTTAAAACATTTTTTAGGAGCTGATTGGAAAAAGAGATGTTGTGTTAATCAATATGGATCCTTATCCTTGAGAGCAAGAAGATAACTTGTTTCTTTTGGTGGGGAGGGTGCCTGTGAAAAGTTTATTTCTTTAACCAACTTTTTGCTAATCCCCAAGCAAAATTTCAATAATTGAAAAAAATATTATCTATTCTGTGTTTGCCATCTTCATAAAGGTCTATGGTGTTTTCTGCATCCTTCTGTTTTTATAGATTCTTCAGGTACCAGTTATGTAAGAGAGAAAAAGAACAACATGGAAATGGTATCATTCCAGTAGCATGAAGGGGCCAAGCATGGTGAAAGTATTCCATTATCTCTTGCTTTCTGTTCACCATTAGCCATGGCCCTACAAAAATGCTCAGTCATGGAAGGTTTTTGCATTAGTCTGAAACTTGATTATGATTTAAAGTAGCTATTCAGTTATGAGGATCAAGCAATGGTTCGAAATTACTTTGCCTCTCTCTCTGTGTCCATATTTCTTTTTATATGTAAAGGCTGGAGAGGGGTTTGTGGGTAAATGTGTTTTGGTGTTTCTCATCAAATTTGCCCCAACTCAGAGTAACACTGTTAAGATTTCTTATCAGAGTTGGTTTTATGGTAGTTTTTCTTAAGTATCTGAAAGACTGTATACATTTCTAAGTAAGTAACTACTTGTTCATGTCCTGTGACTTTAATCTCTCCTTGCTTTTCTACGTTAAACTGTCTAAATGATGCATCTTCACGCAGGTCCTGCTCCACCAGTCTACTCCTGTTGGGGGTATCCTTCCATCAGACATATCCTTATATTTCCACAGAATTCCACAACAAATATTCATGTGCTGTCTTCACATTCACCCACATAAATGTAGGTACATGTGCAGAGGTCTCAAAGATTGACTATCATGTACACTAAGCGTCCTGTAAACTGTGAGGAAAATCTAAGTAGATCATAAATTCATCTGGATTATTTCTCCATCCAGCTCTAGGCCTACTCTCTCACACCAAGAGTACAGGCCTTACTCTTATATTAAGAGGCTTCTGGAGCTCTTGCAGCCCTGTACCATTCAGAAATTTTAAACATACCTATAGATGATTTAAAATTAAAAACAAAAATGTTTTGACAAGCCCTGTAATCCTGGGTAGCTCATTATATTTTATTACATATTTGTTCCTCATTATGTTTTCTCTGTATAAAATAAAATATAGGAATATATTCATGCTTTTGTACACTTCTTCTCACAAGTGTGGTGTTTTCCTGTTAGATTTCTACCAGAGAAGAAATGAAAGCTTAAGCATAAAGCCAGGATTTAATTTTTCTGTAGGAAATTCATGTTTGTTTGATGCAAAAAAAGGAAACAAAAATGAAAAAGGTCTCAGGCAATTAGGAAAATTTTAGAGTTTACTGCTTATGTGCTCAGAAAAAAAGAAGGAATATATTTGTGCTTTTCAAGGCATTCCAGCACTTTTGAGTCAGCGTCACATTCTCTAATTACATGTAATAAACAGGTAGTGGAATACACCAGCATGGAGCTTGAGAGTCTGAGTCCTCATACAGCACAGAAATGCTCATGAAGAGACCTTTTAGAAACAGAGGAGACAATTAAGTATGGCATCAGTGATTCTACAGTTTTAGCATATGTTCAACGCCATTGCTTTGAAGGGAGGAGTTAAATCACCAGAGGGCTGCAGTGGATCTGATATGATCAAACACAAATTGTTCTGCTCTATTCTTCCAATTATCTTGTAGGTAAAAGAAAAAGATTGTGTAAGGTCATAACCTCTGAATCTGCAGCTCTTTCCACTGCAGCTACTGATATAGAGTCTTACCCCCATATGAATGGCAAGGTCTGATTTTATGGCTGCTCATGGTCCCTAAGCACGTACATAAATGGCAAATCCGGGTGCCAGGCAGCAGAGTCAGACAGTGTTTGACAATTCCATTAAAGTACATGATTGAACATTGGGGAGACTCCTCTGGTTATACTGGTTATTTTTGTGAGCTATCAAACTAATACCAGTGGTGTCGCTTCATAGTGTTGTCCATGAGGAAATGATTAAAGCTGACCTGCTGGCTCTCATTGTCTTCCCATTGTAGCACATGGTGTTGGAAATCATTAGGGACTGAGTTGTTAAGACATGTTTTATGGAGCTAGCACAACACATAGAGAATGACTCTCAGCTGTGCTCCTGCTGTTTGACACCAGTGGTGCTGTGTAATGCAGTAGGGAGTCAGGATCTTCAAATGTATAAAACTTGGTCTGCAATTGTAAAATGTTTAATTTTTCACTAAATTACGTTTTGCTTGGGTTTCTGGTGAATTATTGAGGCTATAGTGGGTTTGCCTCTCTCTTGCTTACCTTAAATTAAACATTTTACCTGGTTTTAATGGGTAAGAGGTAATCAGGACTGGTTTTGTTTATTGCAAGCTTGGGAAAAAATAATAGCATAGGAGATAAGAGGAGTATAGCTTAAAGACACTCTTGTGTGCCCCTCCAACGTGTGATGGTTGTGTTCCCCTAGTTAGAATAGCCTCTGGGTACCCAAAAACTTCACTTGATTTTAAATGCTGCAACAAGGGACTGGAGCATCAGCTTACACTGATCTTATGTTGCATCTTTTTTGTTCCTCCACACAGCAAAACTCATTGTCCTCTGCTCAATATCTGCTCTTGCAGAAAGGAGTGGAGGATCTGTGCTCATACCTTTGTAGAAAAACAACTGCTTTCTAATCTGGTGGTTTATTTAAGAGATTTGGAAAGCTTATTATTTCATTCTAACAGCATCCATTCTGAGAAAATATTCTTACATAGTTTTTAGTGCTTGGCCAGTTCAAGTTGATTGCCTGGAAACAAACACAGGATAAATGAGCCTGTGGTCCTCCTGCTTTTTTGGAGAATAGTTGTTGAGCCAGAGAAAAAAAAATAAGAATCAGTGCAGTGTCATGGATGAACAGTTAAGATACTCATGTCAAAGGAGGGCCCCCAGTCTTTGTTCTTTCTTTCTCCCTTCCTATTTCTTCTTTTGTGTATCCTAATGCAGGTGTAGCTAGCAATTCCCAAGGACCTGACTACCTTCGTCATGGTGTACCAATTCTGGGAGCACAGATGTTTCGATGCAATTATTAAAACATCAGTTCCATATCCCTGGATCTTATTTCCGTAGAACATGAGAATGTTGATAGGATGAGCAACTTGCAAAATTCCAGAACACCTATGCAGATTAGATTAATGCTCCACAGAACTATTGAAATTTTCTTTTAAGTCAAAAGCCATTCTTTAAATTAATAACAAAGCAATAAAAATGGAAATTTTAAAAAATCCAAAAACTAAAAAGCACAAACAAACAAACAAAAACAAACCAAAAAGAAAAAAACACAAAACAACAACAACAAAAAACCTAGCAAAAAACCACAAACAACAAAGCAAAAAAACCCAACAAAATCAAGGAAAGATTCTGAATTATATTTGAAGCACACAATTCAGCTAATAATATAAACCCAGGCAACATGAGGGGCAACAACCTCCTTTTTGGCACAGAAGTTGAATTTCTGTGAGAAAAGGAATACCATGAAGAAGGTTTACTCACAGAGTGCAGATGTCAATCTATATGTCTACTGCCTATCTTCCTCTTCTGAACTCATGAGAGCAAAGTAATTTATAATTCCTGTTTCTTCCTGAGGCGTAGCTTGCTTAGCAAAGACCATTAAGAAAGGAAGTAATTGCATTTCTGAATGTCATCAAGTATCATCTTCAAATGAGGTGTTTAAAAAGTATCATATTTAGTGTTTAAAATTTCTCTTATTATACATTCTATGTCTCTTTCTTCTGTATTTGTTTGTCATCTGAGTTCAGTGATAGGATCATAATTATACTTGGCAAAACAAGTAATACTCATTATGGTAATTAATGAAACTTATTTTGTGTTTCTTTGGTTCAGGTTTTAAAAACCCCTCAGATGTAATTCTTTTCAAATACCATTTCTCAACATTTCTCTTCTTTTTCTCCATTAGGAGAAAATAATATAAAAATAGATTTGACATTTCTTATCAATTAATCTGTTAGTTTTCTTATGTGTTCTTTAATTTCCCATTTATATATATAAATATAATATATTTATATATATAAATATATATTCCCATTTATTGGTTATTTTATAAATGGTTTTGCATTCATAAACACATTTTTCCTACGACATTGCCATTGAATAATATAGAAAGGAATTAGACAGAACAAGACTTTTCTAAAATGTGGAAGATTTATTGAAAGCTTTTCTTTTATATACACTACAAAACACCCTGCAAGTGTGTGGACCCCAAAAGAAGTTTTTCTCAGCTAAAATCCATTGACCTGATGAAACTTGGCTTTTCAATGACATTGTATCAAATACTGTGTGATCTCTGCTTGAAGCTGTTCTCCCAGGTCATTCAGAAAAGTGTTCACCAAAGGACATTTTGTGATATCAAGGAATAAATGAATTTACAAGGAAGTTTTTCTCTTAATGAGATTCAAGCCTCCATGCAAATTTCTATTTCATAAAACATACAGGAACTTAGTAACTTAGAATATTTATGCATATATCAAATTTCTTTCAGAATAACCAATAGGTTAAACCTATTTTTTTTTCCTTAGGAAATGCATGAAACATACTCCCTCCACGAACACACAATCACAGAGTGATTACAGAAGCTTTCTTTTCTGCAGAAAGCCAGGCTAAAAAACATAATAGGAGAAAAAATGTAAGTAGCAATTATATGTAATGAATAGAAAAGCAAAGAACTTGGTAGTAATAAGTACAACTCAACATTTAGGGAATGCAGGTAATTGAAATTGTAATCAAGAGTCAAGTATTCCTTCAGAATTTGAATTAAATCCTGAATTGTTGATTTTTATTCTAAAGCAAATTTAATGGACTTGCTAAAATACCATGGTCACCAAGTAGCACAACTTTTGCAGACCATAAGACTGGAGATTTAAAATTTTAATGACTCTGTAGTGTATTTTTACTATTTTTTGGTCTCATTGCTACCCTTTTGATGAGAAAAAATTGATATTGTTCATTTCATGTTCACATTCCACTAGAATTAGTTGCCACTATTTAAATCACATGTATATTTAGCAGAAGGTAATGTACAAGTCTGCAAAGCAGACCTTTCAAATAAGTTGATTTCTGGGCCCTCCCTAGCCCTCCATACTCTCCAACTTGAGAGAGGCGTGTAAATGAAGAAGAAAAAAGATTGGCTCACAGAGCAACACAAAACTTAAACCAGTGCAGCATGGAGGTATGTTGTAATTTGGATGTCAAATTTTGTTGGTGAATAAAGAATGTCATGCCATTTCCTGATCCCACTACAAAATTCCATGTTTTGACAGGAGAGAATGCCTTGGACTGGATATGTGCTGGGGTTTAATGCAAGATACAAAGCCTTGCAACTTAGTTTCATGGTTCAAAACCAACCGAGGATGAGGGAGTGAAATTTGATTAAAATCCAGTGATTCTTTAGAGAAAAAAAATTAGTTTGGCATATGCAAAGCAGGCTTTAGAGGATGAGTATTCAAACTGTAATACATTTACATAATTTTCATTGATGCCCATCTCTACTTGTGGTTTTAACAAATAAGGCTTCATTAGCAACATACATTCTGATCCCTAATGGAAACAGGAATGAGGTTTGAACTAAAGAAAAAGCAAGATACAGCTCAAAATTATTCTGAAGGGTAAACATCTCTGAGATTATTGAAATATCTTGAGTATTAAAAAATTGGCTGAGATGCTTATGAAAGATGGCTGAAATCTCAAGGTGATTTGGATCTTCCTTACCTGATCTTTTGCCTATAAATGAAAAATAGGAAGTGGTGCAAATTTTCTCTCTGATGGCTTCCGATGTGTAAATTGACAGCTTGTCCCACATGGTCTACCTGTATAGCAATTTAAAATTTAATCTCACATTTCCTCAGAAACTGGGCCTAATTGCATTAGCCAAATTCATAAATTTCAAGTAAGATCCTGAAATTATCATCCATAGAATAAGTGCTATTCCCTGGTATGTAGACATTTTTCAGTGCTGTACTAGGTGGGGCTGACACAATCAAGGATTTGGTCTCAGATTAAAATGAAAAATGTTATGTGACAGATTCTTATGGTTCTCAACTTGAGTTTTGTGATATTTCACTCTTCTTTTTTGTCAGAACCATGGGAGTTGGACTCTGAATATTGATCAGCTCAAGATTAGTTTTCAAATGCAGAATCAGCCCTTCTCATTACAGAAAAGAGATGGAATGGGGAGGCAATTAAAACCTGAATGTATACCAAAAAAACACTCTTTAATTTTTTGTCACAATTTTTTAAATCAGCTCCAAGGAACTAGGGATACAAAGTTTGTTGTAATTTTGCATGCTTAGGAAGTAACAAAATTTGCAAAAAAAAATGTAAATATACAGTTTGCTGATAAAGTTAGTGTAATGATTGTAATGGTCTGGAATTACATGCAATACTACAAGTAAGTGACAGGGTGCCATGAATACCAGTGGCTTCCTGGGGGCTGGAATGGTGGAGAGAGTGGAGCCTCACAGCCAGGACATGTCCCACCACACTCCAGTCAGCAGGGGTGCAGGAGGGCAGCCACAGGCATCAGGCCATGGGGATGGATACAGGACAAGGACAGGGCAGGGAATCCACCTGCAGGTACTTTATTTCTGCCTTCAAGCAGTGTCTTCCCTGTTTGTACCAAAGTTCATTGCTTACCTCCCTGCATTCTTAAATGTCAGCACACATCTAGACTTTTCAACTAGATTCAACAATTTTCTTTAAATGATCATTCAGTCCTCCCTAATATTGGCAGCATCTGCCAGTTTTTTCAACCAAATGTTTGGATGAAAGCTTATCTACTTAACTCTAGGTCATTGGTAAATTAAATGGAACCAGTCTCACACTGATGACAGGAGAATACAAATAGGACCTCTTCTACAGTGCAATCAATCTCTTATAACATAATCCATTGCAGTCTTTTCTTTAGTCAGCTCTTTATGAGCCTACTATTCTTATATCAATGTTCACCATCCTTTCCTTAAGCAGTAATTTCCTATGGAAAACTGTATCTAACCTTTAAGTTGTTGCATGGTGTTGTTGCATGTTGCATTGTTTTGTTTTGTTTTGTTTTTTGGTTTTTTTGGTTGGTGTTTTAATCTGCAGGTACTAAATCCACTACTCCACAATATCCAAAATATCAGTCCTTGAAAAAATGCAGGTATTAGATTAGGGTAGCACCTTTGACAAAACCACATTTACTAACTTTTCTTTGTCTCTGGGTCCTCAGTTATTCTTTTTTTCAAGAATGTTTATAATACATTGCAAAGCAATTAAGTCAAATTTAGAGTCCCGTAATTGCAGGGATCACCTTTATTTTCCCTTTTCATGTAGCCTGTTATGTTTGCTATTCTTCAGGCAGGGTATTACTATTGAATTTACAGATTCATTAAAAATCCCTCCTACTGGTCTTCTGTTAGTTATGCATAACTATTACCACGCCATCCCCTTGTGCCTCAGATTAGTTTATGCTTTAGCATCACTCTGCTTTGTCTTTTAAGAAAATATCCTCTGAATTGTACGTCCAGCATTGCACTTAGAGGGGAGGAAATCTAAGGAGGGAGCCACATTATTAAGCAGGTCAACAGCACCTTTGCCAACAATCTTGCCATGCTGGTGAGCATGGATTAAATCAGGAACAAGGGAGGGAGATGATGAACAGTGAAGTGAAGAATTGTTGGGCTGTGTCAGGTAGCGTTGTACTGGAGTGCAGCTGGCAGCTCAAAGGGGATGGTCCTCCCTCTCCACTCAGCCCTGGTGAGACACATCTGGAGAAAGGACGGCCGAGGACCTGAAGAGTATTAGCAGACTGAATGTAGCACCTGAGAAGTTGAGAAAGTTGGGACTGTGCAGCCTGGAGAAAAAATGGCACAATAGAATATTATCAATGTATATAAACACCTAATGGAGGGAGTACCAAAGACAGAACCAGGCTCTTCTCAGTGGTATCCAGTGCCAGGGCAAGAACCAATGGGCACAAAATGAAACACAGGAAACTGCTACTAAACACAAAAAAAGTATTTTTTATTGTGATAGTGGCAAAACACTGAAAAAAAAAAAATCCTAGAAACATTATGATCTTTCACTCCTGGAGATACTCAAAACCCAGCCCTGGTCTAGCTGACTTTTTGTGCATTGGGTTGGATTAGAGATGATCTTCACAGGTCTCTTTAAACTATCCTGTTCTAAAACAAAATTCTGTGATCTTTTATTAAATTGATGATATATTTGCAAAAATTCTGACAAGACTTTTTTTGTACCTGAAAAGGCACAAAAGCCCTCTTAAACATTTAAGGCTATAGCAAAATGTCACATAAACCACAGGACTGTTTTATAAGTAAGTCACCATAAAAATAGCCATGAATTTGCAAATGTCAAATGTAATTGATAATTTGCAAAACACGTACAATAAAAACAAAATTTTAGTTTGCTCAGAAAACACTGTAAATAGCCAATGATATTATAAATGTTATTTGAAAAGCTATCCAAAATTGTAAACAAAGTTTATTAGAATAAAAAAAAACTAGTGGATATTATTCTAGCTTTTTTTTTATTTATTTATTTTATTTTTTTCATGTTTAGACATAAGGCTCCAGTGGGAAAATGACATTTCTATAATGTCAGACAAACAGAAAAACGGCTTCTGATCTTTTCTGAGATGAATCTAAGCTTGTGTAACATGGCTGTCATGTGTAGTGCATGTCACGAGTGGTGCAAAGCTGTGAGAAAAATCTCAGTCCTGCTCCAAGTGTTTCAGCCCCCTTTCAGTAAACAGCCAGGGCTCTGGCTGTTTGAATTAGCTTTGAATTAACAGCTGAGTGGTCTTTAGTTGCTGAAGCAGAAATCTCCAGACCATAGTCAAGGCAATGCAGTTATTTGTACTGGCTTTAAAAATATCCACTCCCTGAACTTCTGTAAGGCTGTATCAAGCACTGCCTTTACCCTGTGATATCAGCTAAATCAGATAAGAATTTCTTTGTCTTCACATCCACAAACCCTGTCTCTGGTTTGTCTTTGAGTTGAAAATCCAATTTTGAGCAGTTGTGACTGGATCCACAAATAAGATTTTTGTGAGCAAGTCTTGCATAGCTTGCAGTTCAGAAGAGTAAGTCCCTAAACTCCTAGGAATGATGTCTGAGTTTCCCTTGAACCCAGAGCCCTGTGAAGCTCACAGACATTTCTGTTTCCTATATTCTTCTTCATGCTGCTAATCATGTCATACCTCATGCCTAAGTCATAGAATCATAGAATCACGGAATGGTTTGGGCTGGAAGGGACCTTAAAGATCGTATATTTCCAACCCATCATGATCAGGGACATCTTCCACTAGAGCAGGGTGATAACTTTGTCAAATCCTAGCAGAAGTAATTAAATATTGCCTGTATGTCCTGCCTGGTCTTTCAATAATGGCTATTGAATTAATGATATGGGGATTGTGTAAAACTTTAGGGATTCTTTACAGGTAAAATCTCTTTATATAAGATCATATTAATGTTTGCAGCCCATGTTCTGCTCCTTGATGTGTTTGTGTAATTTTTATTAGTGAGGGGAATAATGTACTTATATTTAGCAGAGAAAAGATCTTTGTTACTTCCATCATAGTATAAATAACCTGACATATTCAGCTCTTTGTCTAGAGAGTCTGGCTTGCAGCACTTTCAGTAGATAAAAACGTAGAGTCATACCAAGGGAATATCAAAGAAAGTACATCTTATCACTCTGAAACACAAGGAACTCATCTATACTTGAAAAAATAATTAATTTCTACAAGTATCTCAATATTACCACTTTCTGAAAATCCTTTTTCTTAAAAGAATTATGTCCATAGTTCTAAAGCACTACAGATTTAAAGAGCCAGGGTTAGAGCCCATAGGAAAGGAGCAGAGCCTTTAGGCTCTGAAAGACGAAAGAGAAACCATTAAAATTTAAACAGAATCTAAAATACTTTCTAGAAAAATGCCTAATACTTTTGAAAGAAGCATCTGTGTAACTAGGAAGACAATTTTCCAGGTGCAAAAATATTACTAAGATTTTAAATAACCTCTTCAGGTTCTTGACTCCTAGTCTTGTGCTAATTCACACTGACTGTTTAGGGAATATCCCATCCAGGTATCGGTACCTTGCTTAAAGAGCCAAAACAACACAACTATGCCAACTGTGTTGATCAACAAAAAGCTCCTTGATGTTAAAGAAATTTCAATCTCTTTAGGCATATGTGTGAAGTGAAAGATCCAGGTGATCCAACATTGCTCTCAGCAAAGGGAAAGCCAATTAAAATAACTGAATTGTCATGTGTAACTCTGCTCTCAGACTTTAATGTGACACTGAGTATGTATGTTCGGAATGAGGCTGACAGTAACATCTACAAGAGTGATATTTTTTATCACATTTTACCTTTTTTTTCTGGTAACTGTGGGAAGTTCCTTAAACTTTTCCTCATAAGCAGTCTTCTCCACTTATGCACCATTGAACAAATACAGTTTTAGAAAAATCTGGGAATACAGAGCTAGGCTAATTTAATATTTAGTGGATCAGAAAGAAGAGAGTGGTTTTTGTGCCCTGATGTATGATATGTCTGCAAGAGTAGGATTTCTGGATTCCACCACAAAGAAAAACACTACAGAGATGGTGTTTAGGAGAGTGCTCTTTCCTATGGGACTCATAGGAAAAAGGCATAATGACTACCAGCTCTTTTCCAATGAAGGGTGGCTATATCCTACTGCAAATCAATCCTCCAAAGCAAAAATATTTCATTCTGAGAAATACAAAAAATACGTCTTTCAGAATTTCTGATTCTTCCTTTCATTCAATGTTTGTTTATAAGTGAAGGTATTTAAGGATTTCAAGTCAAATTTATGGCTAGATGAACTTGACTCAAACCTAGAAAACCAGTATAAAGCAATATCCTCCTCTCTCTCAGCAAGAGCAAAACCCCTCACTGAATCTCAACACTGTTAGAAGAATTTTGGAGGGGTTGTTTAGTGGCTGCTGCTGTCTGAGACAGGCTGTGGGGATCTCCCCAGTGCTATCAGTGCTATAGACCTAGAGGCTACGTTCTCCCCGAGGTTTGCTCACAAGGCAGTGCTACCACTCTGCAGTGTTTGGGTCCAAAAAAGAGCCACCTCTTCTCTCTAGGAGTCCCTTCTCAAGTATTGGAATAGGTCATATCATTCCCACCAGTTGTGTTCCATGTTCGATTTGCAATGACTGAAGCACTAATATAGGGAACAAACCAGCAAGTGTGTAAATGTCTCCAAGGGTCAGCCTTTTATCCTACAAGGATTGGCAGGAGCTTTACATTTCCTACAAGTGGCATAAGTAAAACTGTATTCTGGGATAACTCCAAAAGCTAATACTCCAAGGAGAGTAGGAGCCAGCTGAAATCTCAGTTGAGTATTTTGATATCTTGTTCTGTCTCCTTTATCTTAAATCCTGTTTAACTAGCAGCAGCTGCCACTGACATTTCCACTAGGATGGTACAGATGGAGCAGTGACTCAGATCACTGGCTCTGCAGAGTTACGAATGGCTGAAACTGTTGCTGATGAAGATTATCAACAGGGCTGTAGGAGAGGCTCATGTATGAGTGAGGCTTGCAATATGTGGAATTCAGATTTTCCACTTGTATTTTTTTATGAAAGAAATTGCATCTATCTGCCGACACGTACGACTCCAAACATGAACAAATTCTTAGTCATCTGATGTTTTGTAATTGTAACTTTCTCTGCTTTGTGTTTGTTAAGAAGTTAAATCCAAAAGCAAAAATTACATGAAACAAAAAATTATTAATTTGAATATTGGCATTTAATCTGGGACAAAAATTCCTTTATTGCTTGATGTTCTTGTACCCTTAAAATGGTTGGGGTGGGGAGAAGCAAAACAAGGTAAATCTGTTAGCTGAGCTTTCTTGTCATACGGGTCACATCACTGCTTATCATCCTTCATTTTCCCTGGGGAAACAGAGAGTAAACAAGAAGATAGCTGCACTGAGTCTTTGTGATAAGGGTTTCCGTTGGAAAATATAATCTGTTTTGTGATTCTTTGGTCAAAATGTAGTTTGAGCTTGTTCATTCCTTTACAATGAGAGGTGGATTTTTTTTGTTTCCTTTAACATTTTAAGTGTCTGGATTTCTTGGGAAAGCTACTAAGTTAGTAGATTTAAGCAAATACTATTTCAGTTCATTAGAATACCTGACAGACCCAATTCTTTATAGACTTGGATGATCTATATAGCAGAAAATAAGGTTACTTTAAATGGACCCTGCTGTTGCCTAGGACAGAACACAGTTTGCTAAATTTTATTTACATGTTTGGGAATAATGCCTTACCCTGATCAGACACCAAGTAAATAACCATTTCACAATCTTCATTCAGAAAAGAATCCTTTCCTCACAGAACTTGCACACATACATTCTAGAATATATCTCAGCTCAGAAACAAACGTTGCTAGGGAGTGCTTCAAATTCATACCTTTCCTTGAATTTTGAAGGGCTGATGAAAGTCCAATAAATTGTTAATTATGCTGGATTTTTTTTCCAAATAGGAGAGATAGATATCATTTTTTATACTTAGAACACCATATGTTAAATTAAATAGCCACTGTGGGGGCAAGTTGAAGTTAATTAGTTAACAAGAGTTAGAGGCTACTGTAATGGTGACAGAAGTTACTGAATGAGACATATCTTTCATATTTGAAAGGAGAAAAAGTGGTCAGTTTTGCTCAGTCTATGACTCCCAGCTACAGGGTCTCATGGGCAGCAGGCTTTATTCTTTTATGCATGGAATTAGGTTCTAGGATGAAGTAACTTCCTGGGAAACAATGGTGGATATATGAGATTTCTGGAAGCATTGGAAAATTTGTAAGCATTTTAGAACTGGGTTTGTTCCAGCTCCAGAATCAGTATATAATTTAAACTACCCTTAGCATATTCCTAGGTATGACTTTGCTTCTTTTCCCATAAGAAAACAGTCAATCCTGAAATCCTGTGTTGGCTTTAAATCCTATTACAAGAAAGAAAAAAAAAAGTAGAGAATGTAATGTGTAATCTGCAGCCAAGAGTTGAGACCCAGCCCTTGGAAAACCATGCTAATATTTCAGTAAAAATGTTCTGCAAATGTCTTAGTAAATCCTGTAAGCCCAGAGAAACTGTGGATGCCCCATCCCTGCAAATGTTCAAGGTCAGGTCAGACAGGGGCTTTGAGCAATCTGATCTAGTGGGTGGAGTTCCTTCCCATGCCAGGAGGGTTGTAACTGGATGATCTTTAGGATCTCTTCCAACCCAAGGCTCTCTATGGTTCTATGCTTCTAAGCACAGCAGCAGCAGAAGAACGTAACACTGAGTCTGTTGATAAGTACTGCTGCAATTTATTGCACCCCAAACACAATCATTTGTAATTTGTTAAGACGGAAGATGAGAAACATAACCGCCATTCCCAGGATTCAGCTCAAAAAATACTTGTTTATTTTGCCAAACGACTTTTTAAGGAAGCAAACACAAGATTCAGGGACACAGATGCCGGAATGCATTTGATCAACACAATTTTCAGCATGGATGTGTTACGTTAACCTGGAAACTGGTTAATCTTACAAGCCCAGAGAAAACAAATTGTCTGCCATCTTTATTCAATTTCTTCTGAATTCGTTTTTTGCCACCAGGTGTCAGCACGAGTGCACAGACAAGACACCCCAGAGATCCCTAGGAGGTCTCCAAAGAAGCAGTCTGTACGATAAGGCTAGTATTTCATGGCAGGTCTCATGCTCCTGAAAATATTCTCAATTTTTATTTCCACTATGGAAAAAAAAAAAAAAAAGGATAATATTGCTTACTTTGAACTGCATAGTCTACACCAGTTTTGTGTACTTTAGGTATCCTAGAATCACCTGTTCTATGTGCCTTAGTATCTCCACCCATCCTCTTTTCTGCCCAACAGTTAGTCACAGGGCCAGATTATCTCCCTTCAGACTCTAACCTGAAGATGTGGAGACTATGAGGAACAAGGCAAGAAGGGGATCATTGTCAAATTCTATGGAAAATATAGCTGAAAGACTTCAGATCACTGATCATTGTCCTGGCTTTGTAAAAGCCACTGTCCATATGCCCTTTCAGGCTGTTGATAACACCAAGCAGTTATGTCCTCAAATCTTCTTTATGACAAGGGGGTCTTTGGTCGAAGATGGAAACAGCACCCTGCACCCTGGGATTGCCCTGCTAAAGGCGGTGTCATGAATTGGCTTTCAGTTAGTCTTTGTTAATATATTAACAGAATTCCTTCTGTCTTCCCTTCAAACATTCGGGCTGCAGACATTTTGTGATCAGAATTTCCTTATTGCAGCTCCAGTGCCCTGATGAAAAAGAAGTGTCTTGTGTTCAGCATATTTCTTACATTACATGGTTTCCTGTTCCAGGCTTTTCACAGAGGTCACTGTAGCCTTGACTTCGCTGTTATAGGGATGAACCTGACTTTAAGGTATTTAGTTCTATTTATTCTTAAAATGTGTTTGGAGTAAGTGCTTTTAATAGGAGGAGAGACCTGAATGAATAAGATGAATATAACTTTTCCATGACTATGACAGAACCTTCTTTCTTTTAGTGAAGAGCAAGCTATCCTAAATGAGATGAGCCCTTCTTGCAGCCAGGGAGATACAGGGTGCAAAGATCTGGTTATAAAGTTTTGTTTCAATACCGCACCAATAAATCTTTCATGGAAAAGGAATGCAAGGACAGGAGGAGAGGTCTTACCAACTGCTTGCTCCAAAGAGCTGGGCAAATCTCCCAGCTGTAACTGGGAAGAGAGCAACACGAATTGCATTGTCATCTCAGGTTTGTCTCCAGTGATTCTCCTAAGAGGCGTCACGACTGTTGTGGTGTTTTTCCTGCTTGTCTTCCTGGTACACCGTATTTATCATTGTTTATAGTCTGCACCTTAGTGATTTGTAGTTAGGACTTTTTCTGCAGGGTGTTTTGACTTCTTTTATAACTTTTCTTTGATTCTTTTGCTTTTTTTCCTCCAGCAGTGTAAGAGTTGCAACCCTGGAGCTGCAAAGTTTTACATGACCTGCAGGGCATCTATTTTTTTAAATTTTGAGTGCTATGCAGAGACAATGATAGAATTTTATATCTTAAAGATCCAGATTTCTGGAAATCATTGGCTTTTTTGGTCAGGATTCTTTGAAACTCGCAAGTGTTGTATGTCTCCTTTGTCAAATCAACATCACTGAAGCTGTCCGTCTAAAAACTGTAGCACTTTTACCATTTCGAGTCCTAAAGTACACTTATCATGTTTCCCTTTCATTTATACAATCTCTGCGACAAATTCTGTATAAATCTGCTGGAAAATTAAAAGGAAAAAGCATATTTATAATGGTGAGTGTCCAAAAACAAACAAACCACCCAATATTTTACTGGTACCCTACTGCAATCACTAGGGAATTCCCTTTCAGTCTGCTGATTTAATTTAGCACTGAGTATGTGTGCATCCATCTTCCTTTGCAATGCTGTAGTGAGACTTGTCTGTAATTTAAAGGATTCTCTTTGCAGTCGTGGTCCAAGTTATCACTGTGGTTTGCTGACTGAAGAACACATCTTTTCATTTTTGTTCCGAAGTATTTACTGAATAGAGGAATTTACTGAATGGAGGTGGATTGAGCTGATTAATGCACAGTATAATATCCCACCCAGAAAGCAGTTGAAAGAGTGAGGGATATTCCCTGTACCACTTACTGACTGCCCATGGTTGGGTAAGAGCCATGTTACTGTCATATTTACAGTGCTGGAGCTGGAAGCATTTTTTGGTTTTGGAAGTACAGCCTGGGTAAATAATGTATATCAGACAGAGACCTGTTGTAGCATGTCCTTCCAGACCCGTTCCTTTTGGAAATGAACTTCACCATGCAAGCAGACAGGAAAGTAGAATGCACAATCAGGGCTGTAGGAGTAGCTTGTCTGAAAATTCCCCTTCTGTTTCCATGTAATGTATCTTTATTGCACAATTTGGATTGGAGATGTTTTGCTGCAGTAGTAATAATTATATATTGCATTCCTTCCTTTTCTTTTGCATGGACTTTGGTAAGGGTCTCCTCAGCTGTACTGGAAAACATGAATGAAAAACACAAACTGCTACTTTTAAGGATCTTCAACAAATCTAATTTTCCCTATGCTATTCTGCTGGACATTGCTATGTTCACTCAACAAAGTGTATTCTGCCAGCTGCTGAATTTGGCATGTGGAGATTTGACCTGCTGACCCCAGAAGATGCACCTCTTCAAGACACTGCCAAAGCTGGCTTTATACCACAACCCATTGATTCCAGGATTTTCTTGGCAATGACTCAGCCGCTCATCTAAAATAGGATTTGATCCAGCACCCACAGATGTAATTTTAAAGAACTTCCATTAATTTCAGATCCATCTCTTCCTTTTTGAAATTACCTTTGCCCTGAGAGTGGCACAAGCCCCTTAACAGAGGGGTGCCAAGCAGGACACCAGAGCCACCTTAGCTTTCCCCACACAAAGGAAAAATGTGCTGTTATCAGGAAGAACCAGAGCAACACAAGAATTCAAAAACACATTTCTTTTCTACCTTTAAATTTGAAGCAACTGCAGCACTGAAAGTTCCTATTATTGTGCTATGTGTGTCATCTCAATTTCCAGCTGAATAAAGGGTTTCTCTAAATGCAAGTTACTCTCCTTTGAAGAGTGACATGTAGATTATTTAAATATTTTAATCCTGACTCATAAAGCAATTTGTACACAAATGATTCACATATAATAATTCATATTTACTTGAAGAATTATTGTCATTCTTAGGCAAACTGACTGAAAACAATACTTTGCTAAAACCCCTATTAAACTATCTTGCATCCCCTTCGCATTGTCACTAATTAGCTGAGGATGAAAGCAAACAGAAGCTTTCTCCCTTTTTCTCTAATTGAAATTTTATTATAGACAAACAGAAAGTGAGTAATTAAAAGTGATATATATGCATGTACAAAAGCACTGGAGATCAGTGTCTTGCTCTAAAGCAGATCTTTCTTGCATGAAGCATTCCTAACATTACAACTCAAGTTTTAGGAGCTCTCTGTTGAGGCAGGGGTTATGAAGCCCCATCTCTTTCCTAAATAAAACAGGGGATCAAGGTCACAAATGGGGAAAGAAGAATCTGATTAGCTTCAGATGCACCTTTCTGCCATTCTTTTTTCCAACTACCAAAAGAGGTCCCCTGATCAATTTTAGCTGTTATCGCTTACATGCAAGTTTCCCTTTCACCCTAAATCCTTTTGAGGCTTGAAGAACTGATCTGATTGAAATTGTGTGAAGATCAGGTTTCCTCACCTCCATGGCAGTGACCCTCAGCCATGGCTATTAGGCAGTGCCCTATCTAGAAGGTTCTAATTTCCTATAGATCTGTGTAGCACTGAACAGAGAGGAAGTTAATCTTGAGGCTTTCTGTAGTGCATTAGGTGATTAACAGAGCTGCTCACAGGGCACTGATGATTAGGGTTCTATGGGGATTAAGGAACAACAGGGAACTATATTTCTTGACTCACCTTTTAGACTCTGCATAATACAGCACTTAGCAAGACTCATTTCTTCTTTCCCTTGTAATTACAAACTGACCTTTTTACAACTTCCATGTGTGAAATGAATGAGGCTTTAATGGGACAATACCATGTAAAAGGCTGTTTCTAAAGGGTTTAATTTTAACTATTTAAATATTCTCAAGATCATCCTCTGTACTGTAACCAATACCTACAGAATGACCTTTATCCATACTGTAAAATATTTTCACACTCCAAACAAGACATTAAGTTGACTTTTGGAATTTGGTCCTTTCCCATGTTAACTCCCCGGCCATTTAAACTCCCCAACTCCCCAGCTCCCAACTTCCCTCCCATGCTTTGGAGGTTATAAACTGACTTTTTGCAAAACCATATCATTGCTCAGTTTGACCCTGCTGTGAAACCAAGCATGAGATCACATGAATTGGACCTCCTAATTCTAACACGTGGCCTGAAAGCAGCACAGCAATAATCTTGAGGGAGTCTGTTCCCGTCAGATCTTTCATCTTAACTTTTTGACACAAGAGGTCCATGAATCCTAATGTATTCCAGGTAAACCAAGGTTATTGAGGAATATAAAATGTTTTGCCATGTAAAGATAAATATTATCAGTCATTTCATTCTAATGTACTTGGAAATAAGTGCTTGCATAAGGATGGAGGAATTAAGTAATGTTTACAACAGAATGTTACCTGAAAAACTTTTTCCGCTTTAGCATTTAAAGCTGAGTTATGGCCAATTCAGAAGTGCTGATTCAGAACATTTGTGATTGCTAAATAATACCTGTGTATTGCACCAAAAACTCAGAAATTCATTCTGTTGTTATAAATTCTGTACTTTTGATGAAGAGTGAGCAAAACCACACGCAAAAATAACAGACACTTTGGACATGATTGGACTTGAGTGTACAAATTTCACGCAGCTAGTCTTCATGATAAACCTAAGCATAGGACAGAGCCACAGAAAAGGGTTTTGTTTTTAATTGGAAAAATGACTCCCAGTACATGCAGCTTGTTTTTGCAACCACAGGAATAAGCACCACAGTGACAGAAATACTGTGTCTTCTGATATTTTATGAAGGTTAGAACAACAATCCACTACCTTCTGTATGTGTTTGCCTCCTTGCAGTGGATTCCTGTTTTAATTTTAGTTTGCTTTATTGCTTGCTGGTTAGAGCATCAGGCAATACTAAAACTGTTATTAAATGCAATCTGTCTCCTTAATAACAATTCCAAAATTAAAATCATAAAGTTGATTCATAAACCACAGAAATATACACAGTAGTTGGAGTAGCCTTCTTTCTGGGGCATTATTGAAATGTACCAATTCAATGGACTTTATAGAAATAGGTTGCAATTACTGTTGTTGATGGGAGCAGGGAGCTTGTAATAACCCAGATGCGTGTGTAACGTGTACAATATAAATTTGAAAGAGGCTGCCAGCACCACCACACACTGCCTCTTGCTCAGTGGGTTAAGAGGTGATAGTGTGCTTTTATTAGCTGTTAGCCATTAAGGTAATGTCAAAAATGGTCAGAAGAGTCCTGGAATCAGGACTGAGCATTAAAGTGACCATCAGCCACTCTTCCAAAAGCCTGTATCCAGATGGGCAATTGCTAAGCTGGAGTGTATCAGGGAACATGCATATTTATTAAAATAGGTATTTCAATTATTGAAAATTACTGACAATCTAGAGACATCCAGAAGTATTCAAGCTTATACCTTTGTGACATGTTTCATTGCATGTGTTAGGGATGCCCAGAAGTAGCACTGGGTTTGCTCTTTTTTCTGGATTTCCCTGTGGCATATGCAAGGAGACTGTTGGGTAGCTGTGGAAACACACTTTGGGGGGATCCTTTTGTCTAGATTCAGCCCAGGCTGTTTATCTTTAGCCCTGCTGGTTGAGAACCTGTCATGTGGGACAAGCTTATTTCATAAACAACCTGTCCTTTTTAATCTTGTTAGGAAAATATGATACCCAGACCTCAAAGAAGCCAGCAGGAAGCCAAGTGTGAATAGTTCCCTATCATTCATAGCTAAGTTTGGAATTCCTCAGTGCCTTCCAAAATGTCCACAGACTTCCCCAGCTCTTGATTCACAGCTCTGTTAGTGGAAGTAACTGATACAGAGAGAAATGTTGGTGTCACTGTGTCTTTGTTGATGTTAGAAGACTGGCAAACATGAAATAGGATGCAAACCTCAGAAATGCCTAGCTCTTCCTTGCATTCAAATGTGCATTTTCAAGCAGTTAATTTGAAACCCCATATGCTTAACTGATACAAATCACCCTTATTTCCCCATTTCAACTCTCACAGCTATGTTTCAGCCAGCTGTTTAGGGATGTATCTGTATATTTTGGAGAGTTGGAAGAATCCTGTTATTCCATTTTTCAGGAAGGAAAATGGAAGGAACAAGGGATTTGACTGGGATCAAATAAATTACATCTATACTAACATATTAAATGTGTCTTTGTATTCCAAAACTGCTTGCAGACTACCTCCTGGGAATGGTCCCTGGCCTATTCTAGTTCCTGAAGTGTCTGGAAACTCTTTAGGAGGAAGGTAATCATGTCAGGGAAGAGTCTAACAATTGAATAGTTAAACTGTTTGATTTTTCACAATCATTTCCCAAACAGGCTGAAATGAGTCAGAAACAGAAAAATAGTTCAGTTTGATTGATTTTGGAGGTAATTAACATATTTACATCAGACACTGAGCTTATGTTGACCCAGACCAGTAAATCCATAGGAATTTCAGAGTAAATTTGCCTGGAAAGGTACCTGGAAGATACCTGGTGTTCAGGCTATAGGTAGTTTTTCACGGTCAGGCTACATCCTAAGTCCTCCAGCAAATCCTTGACACGTGTAAAGACCTAATGTTGTCTAACCAGAGCAAGCATGTGATGATTTGTGTCTCTGTTGCAAGTCCAGAAAACTTATGGGCTTTTGGCTGACTAGTGAAAAATCACTGGTAAAAAGGGCTTGGTTTCACTGCCATCCCAGTGATTTTGCAGATTGTATCTTTTTCACCAAATATCAAAGTTTTCATCACAATTTTCTATTATTTCTGTTTCTGGTTAATTTCCTGTTCAGGATGTTATCAAGAAAACATTGACAATAACTAAAAGAAGTATCCTTTGGCACATTGTGAAAGTGAACAGAGAAGACATGTAGACAAATTGGCTTTTGAATGGGTTATTCAGATACAATCACACAAAAGAGCACAAAAAGAACAAAACAAAAATCTTATCAACAGATTCCTTAACCCTTGAATATTCCAGACAGCATTAGATAGAATAAGAATGAAAATACCAACAGGAAACATGTCTCTTACAGAAAAATCGGGGAGTTCTTTTTTTTTTCCCCCATATCAATATTTCTAGGTTCTGCACAGCTATATATACCATTGAAAATATTTCCAGAGTGCCCTCTGTTCTGAAAGCAAGCAATAAAATTACTTAAGTTTAAATAGTATTCTAGTTCTAAGGACACGACAGGCAAATATTGCAGGTGATAGTGGCTGTTTTAAGGATCATAAAGATTTGTAACCATTGTATTTCTTCTGCCATAATGTTTCCATTTTTTCCCCCTCATTTTTAATATTGCCTTTTTTTTCCCCCTACCCCTGGAGAATGCATCTGTGTTTCCTGAGACACACTTATCCAATTAAAAGGAAAAAAAATCTCATTTTGTTCTTATTTGTCTTTGCTATTTCTTTTCTGTCTTGGTGGCTTTTATTCTCCTCACATGGGATCATCTCAAATACATAGGGAGCCATTTCCAGATTGTTTGCACCAATCCTGTTATTTAGCCATTTGTGTCTGTATCTTTTGTACGTAGTGTTCTGTGTTCACACTCTCATTACAGTCATTTCTCACAATTATGTTCTTTGCTTTGGTATCAGAAGATTGCAGACTTCTCACTGCACTTGTAATCTACATGAAATTTCTGGGTTTGTGTGTTGCCACTTGCTCTATTTTTTTTCTATGACAGTCTTTGAAAGGAGAACAAGATATCTTGGATATTAACACCAAACAGAGCTTGCAAAAACAAAACAGTTTTCCAAGCTCTGATTTGAGTTTGAAGTTTTTTCAGCATCTGATCACCCCTATCTTGCTTTAACCATTTGTCCTGGCTAAGAAACACAGAACTGATATAACCAGGTGATTTTTGTCAGTAGTTTGGGAAGGTGAAGATGGGGTAAAATATGGCTCTGCTGATTTGGGGTTTTGTGGGGGGAAGCGTGTTCTTTTTTTATAGTTTTTTGTTTAGGGGTTGGGATTTTTTATTTAATTTTTTAATCAAAATTTCTATTGATTTATTTGCCTATCTATGTACCAACCTATCTCCTTTCTTAGAAGAATATTACACTTCTCTTATAAGACTCAGACACACAAGTACATTTCTGCTACTCTGGACAAGCAAGAGGATGTGATCAACACTTCCTTGTCATCAATAAGATAACTTAGCTATAATAGGACATATAATTGCCAAAAATTAGCAGGAGAAAGGAAAGACAGTCTGACTTGTTTCACACAAATATACTTGGTCAAAAATTTACAGTGTCTTCAGCAGAAAGTTATTTGCTGAGGAATGTGTTCGTGTTTTGGAATATTGATATCACTGGATGAAGCTATGATGCCTTAGGAAAAATATATCTGATTCTTGGTCAATTTTGATGTACGTAAATTAATCAATACTTTCACAGAGATTTAAGTGAGCTGGACATGAGATTCACTTGTTCTAATTCAACACTGCAGAGCAGAAAGGTCAGGCATTAAACATAAATGGACTTTTCCAGTGGTCCAAGTAACATATACAGATTTCATCGATAATAAAATAAAGTAAATACTTTTAAAATATTTACTTAAATTATATACTTAAAATAAAGTAAATAATTTAAAAAAAAAAATAAATTGAAAACATCCCAATCCTGAAAAATTTAAGGAAAATTAATGTAGTCACTGCAATGTTGTCATCCTGGGTCTACCAGCAGCCAGAAGCTATGGCCCCACTATCTATACTTCTCCTTGACCCTGTGTTCTCCTTCATGTGCTAATTCAGTTTGGCACTTGCACTCAGATGTTATCATTTATTACTGAAATGTTGATCATTTTTATTTAGTGTAGTGTCTGTCTGAAGTAATGAAATAAGTAGATGGAATGAGAAGTCACAGGGGTAGCAGAAGGGAGGAAAGAGAGAATTAGAGAAGACATGAAAAGAGTGATGAGTAAAAGAAGATAACAACAGAAAACACTGTAGAATTGCTAGTCTCAATTTTGTGCATGAAACTGTATAATCTGTGTTCTTCAAGCAACCAGGCAGAAGAACCATGAAGGTCTTTCCTAGCACTGAGATCAATTAAACAATTGAAAAAGAGCAGAATGCCATATTTTACCTTTTCTTATTTTTTCTTTTTCCCCAGGGTTTCCATTGACATCAGAAGAGAAAAGGCAATTTGAAATCTTAACCACACAGTCAGGTCTATTGTTATGAATTAAAAGTATGATCCGGCCTTTTCCATAGAAAGACCTGCAGCTGCCCAGTTAAAAATCAGGCTGGACTTTCTATCTGATTATCTTTTAATGCCTGTGATTAAATTAAAGATACCTATTCTGATTCATAGCTTTCTTCTTAATGTTTTATAATGGTTTTCAGTTTTATGAAATCCTTTCTCTTTTCTTTTTTTTTTCCTCAGACACATTTCAAAACTTTTATCCCCCACCGCTATTAATGTAGACAAGACTGCTGCTGATCTAAGTGACAAAGGAAGTTTGGTAGGAAATAGTATTGGAATAAGAAGAAATGTTTGAAATATAAAATTCAGGTTAAATTTAAAATTATAAGAAATGTTAATGGAGATTGTTGTAGTTTAAGCCCAGATGGTAACCCAGACCCACAGAGTTTCTCGCTCACTCCCTGCAAATGGGGAGAAAGAAGAGAATTGGCAAAATAAAAGTGAAAAAACTCCTGGGCTGAGATAGAGACATGCACAAGCAGAGCAAAACAAGGCATTCATTTCCCAATTCCCACCAGCATGCACAGAGTTTTGGTTTAAGTAAATAGGAATTGAGCCACCCCCAGGAAAGCAGGTTTCCATCACATGCAATGGTGATCTGGAAAGATAAACACCATCACTCTGAATGCCTGCCGCTCCGTCCTACTCCTTACCCTGCCTTTATATGCTTTGCATGATGCCATATGACCTGAAATATTGGGTCAGTCAGGGTCAGCTGTCCCAGCTGTGTCCTCTCCCAACTACTTGTGCAACCCCAGCCCCCTTGCTGGTTGGGATGGGGTCAGGAGCTGCTCAGCAGTAACAAAAACATGGCTGTGTTATCAACACTGTTTTCCACACAAATCCAAAACACAGCCCAGTACCAGATAAAGAAAATTAACTCTATCCCAGCCAACACCAGCACAAGACTCAAAGGCTCTGGTGTAATCTGTTAGTGTGAATGGGGGATGTCTGCTGGAAAAATTGTTGTTTGGACTCTATCTAGTCTGTCCAAGTGGTCTTTGTTGCTACTAATTGCAGAATTTCTAAATTGCTTTGTCCAGTAATCTGTATTATACTCCATAGTATTTTATTCTGGTGCATAAGCTGTCAGTTGTTACCCATCCCCACTGCTGTAATCACAGAGCAATCTATCAAATAACCAACAAGAAACGTTTCTATTGAGACAATAGATACTGCAAAAAATATCCTATAGAAATTGGTAAAGCAAAGGTTTCCCAAAGAAGATAAATAGAACTGCGAGTTAAATAGCCTCAAAAAAAACCCACTTGATCTTGGAAATGAAACTCCAAGAAAGTCTCAGGGGAAAGAAAGGATCAATCAGTAGATTATTGCAATGGTAGATATGCAGAATCAACATCTAGAAATTGATTTTGCTACTCTTGAGAATTTATGACATGAACTAAAATTGCCAGCTTGGTGGAAGACAGGACTTCTTTAGTGTTGCAACATGTTTTCATCCCACAACTTTATTCCTTTGAGTGACCTGTTTTATGCGACCCAATCAGCTGAACAGAAAATTTATCATTCTTTCAATGCACTTTCAAAACACTATTTTATGATCAAAACACGATTATAGAGTTAAGGATGGCTTATATTTCTAAATGTCCAGCTGAAAATATCTAACACTAAGTAAATAGGAATTACGGGTTCTTCAATCAGAGGAGCAAAGACTGGACTGCCGTTAACTGAAATAACCTTTTGTTATGTAAGAATATACAGTAAGTCTTGGTAACAGTGAGGTTCAATTGCGTGAAAAGAACATATTTTCAGTACAGAAGATGATATAGTTAGTGATAACAGAATAACCTTGTATTCAAAAAATAAAGCCAAGTGAACTGCGTGCCAGAAAATGGGGTCTGACAGGTGTTTCATAAGGGAAACTTCAGACATGACTTTATGTGGAGAAAAAGTACGCTGGTATTGTTTCTTGTTTGGCCATTGGAAGATACCGTCTTCCATCCTTGGTCGTGATGGTTTCTTACTCTCTAAGTATTACATAAATAAGCTGGGTTATTCTCTGAGTAATTCACTAATTACACACATCAGAAAGTAAGCTGATACACAGTGCATTTTCTTTGCCTCATTAATTCACCTCTGTTTCCTTTTAAATCAAAGGCAGAAGGTGAGAGAAGAAAAATATATTTTAATGTCACTTATGTAATAAATGAGCTTTGTACCAGGTAAATTTTAATGCTTTATTTTGCAATGCCTACTTCTGTTAGGAGGAAACCAGACATGCTAGACATTAATTCCTTCCATTGGATTGCAATGACCAGATCCAGATTAGGTTGTTAGTTGCTCACTTCTACACTGCCCTTTGTTTTTTTCTTTGATGAAATGGAAATAGAAATAGACTGTCTTTTTTTTTTTTTCCTTTTCTTTTACAAGATTATTGTGTTAAAATATGTTGATCATATTTTCTGAATTGTAGTTTAAATTTAAAAGAAACATGCTTCTTCAGTGTCATGCACCATAGTATGTAGGACAAACTCAAAAATAATAAGAAAAAATCACTAAAAATGGCCTTTTTTCAAGTAAGTTTTAACACATATAAGGGAAGAACCAGCCTTTAGCTCTGCTTCTGGCAATATATTTTGTGATTAACTGAAAAAAATTGGCTTCTGGGGGAAAAAAAAGGGTGGGGCAACAAATATCCTAAATATAAATACAAAAATATTTCTTATGGTAAGTATTTATGATTTTCTTATTCCCTGTCAAGAGCTGTGAAAATCCATCAATTTATTTACTTTATTTATGGGAGCAATCTTATAAAGATAACTAGTTTTCTCAATAAAAGTAAGCTGTTCTAGCCTCTTGGGGCTTCTGAACCATGAAAATACCTTGTGACTACAATCATTTTTGTAGCTTCCAGGCACAAAGGAGTGTAGTTTGTTTTGTGTATGTCACATGAAAGGTTTTCTTTTTTTTCTGGCTTTGGACCATGTTGGGAAAATAGCTTGATTACAATCAGTGTGGGAACTTCCCTGGGTCAATTGTTCTCTTTCTAAACAAAGCTTCAGAAGTGATTAAGAATATCTTCATGAAATATATGGAGTCATGTCAAAAGAGATGCTCAGAATTTTTGAAATGCCCACTCAGCCTTTTGCAAATTCATAGGTTCCTGGTATTGTGAAATGGAATTGGATTCAACATCAGAAATCACTTCTGCTTTGAAACTGCTGTCCAGATATATTTGCTTTTTTCCATCCTCAGGAACTTCTGATTGCCACCTCAAAAAAGAAAGTCTAGAGTGCCCTTATAATGATACTGGCCCTCAGCACTCATGGGTGGATCTCATCAGATCCCATGAACTTGAATATGATCAGTTTTTCAAGTGTTCCGTATCTTTAGGATAAGTCTTCTTTGCTCCAGACTTTTCCATTTGTCTGAGAGACCTGGGATCTCTGAAGCAAGCCTTAGCAACAAGAAGACATTGAGTACACTGGATTTTTCTCTGTCCTTTGCCACCACGCCCTGTGTCATATTCAGCAGTTGGGACATATTTCATTCCTTTTCCCTTTGTTCCTGAAATTCCTACCAAGCCCTGCTTGTTACCCTGAAAATCCCTCATCATATTTTCTTAACCCCACCCATGCACACTTGATCAGACTATTTGTCCTGAGCGACCTGTCCATGTTTCTTTCTATTGAATGTTTCTAATATTTTATGTTAATATGCTGTCCCTGAGGTACTACAGCAGTCACTGTTGGACCCGGCCTTGGACAGCAGAGGGTCTGGCTTGGAGCCATCTGGCATTGCCTACAACACGGGGGAGGTTTCTGGCAGCTCCTCACAGCATCCACCCTTTGTAGCCTCCCTCCTACCAAAACCTCGCTACACAAATCCAATACACATGGTTTCAGCACAAATTCAAAACAAGTCCTCATATTAGTCAGTAGTACATTAACTAGTGCTTATACATTTTCCTTTGGCCCTGTTTTGGAGGAAGATATCCATCTTTTCTGCTGTCTTGACTTTAGCTGCCTATGCTTTTGTCCCTTGAAGCAGAAACCTGTGTTGTTTAAGGCCACTAGCCAGTAATATTGTGCAATCACTCTGTTAACAAATAATTTAAAATCTAATTTAAACAAAAGAGTGATCATATACATGTGTTGTATTAACAATGAATAATTACTTTCCACAAATATTTTATTTACTTTAAAGAACTAATGACATAAATTCATTTGAAAGTGCATTTCAGAAAATGAAGCCCATTAGAAAGAAAATAAAGTAACGTAAGTAGTAGTGCCAGGTTTATATTTTCAATTCATTTAAGAAAAAAAAAATCTGGACCCCTGCTTTCAAAAACTGCTGATGGGGGATATATGCAGTAATATTTTAGACCTCTACAATGTGGTCACCTTTGGCTCCATGTACAAAGTGGAAGGAAAGAGGCATTTCCTCTGTGTAGTTCATTTGATCAATTTTAGCCACCCTAAATCTCTGCATCTCTTCCCTAATTGTATAGAACACCTCTGCCACCTCTTCACCTTGTAGATCTGCACACCACGTATGAAGAATTTGTACTCAGGCATTGAACTACCAATAAATACCTCTGCGACTCCGTAGAACACCTTTCCACATGCTTCAAGCTTTCCAGGGACACGGCTGAGTTTCCAATAACAGCACTATCCCAATATACTGTCCCTGCTGACACAGCCAGCCCTCGGGTAGAAAAATCTCATCTGAAACACCACAAGATACAGATTCAGAGCTGCGACTTTGTGCTTACTGTGGCACTGACTTGTATCGAGGTGAGGGAAGGAGTTGGCAGAAAAATCCAAATTTTATGCTCAGTTTTGTGGACACCAGTTGTCGGAAGGGGTCTTAGCCTGCTGAGCCAGAGGGGCATTCTGGGGAAAACAATCTGTTAATCATAGTCTTGCTGCCTGTGTGCAAGTCAGGAGGGGTCGTGAGCCCTCTGCCAGCTATCAGGGGCCTTCAGCTGGCGTGCCCTTAGAAATACTTCACACCAGTGTTCACTTGTAACACCCTGACAGCAGCAGTGCTGCTGCTCCACTGATTTCAAGGAGGCTATGGAGGCTTAGACCCTTCTGCAGCTGAGGTTAACTCAGACTAATCTGGGTCAAGGTTAATCCAGCCACTGAGCCTCTTTGACTGCTGTGTGATACAGCAATATCTATAGGCAGCTGATTTCTCTGGTGCCACAGCAATGTACAAATCAGTTTCTTTTTGTAGCATTAGAACTTCCTTTATTTCTTTTGCCAAAGTGTGTTCTGACTTGCCAGAAAATACTTTGATTTATAATCACCTTCCTGCTGCTGCCTGGGTGAATATATTGGGTGAATATATTCTTGATATACCCAGCAGTTCTCATTGGGATTCCTAGTGCGTGAGAAAGGAAAGGAACAGGAAAATAGGAATGATCCATGCTACATGCAGAATAGTCAAAAAGTATCAGTGGTTATGGTTATTATCTGATGCTACTGTTCACCTGAATATGACCTGGGATTTTATTTTTTTGTTTTTAAGGAAAAAAAAAATTAAAAGGAAAGAAAAAAAGTCATATGCAATTTCTTGAAGTGACTTATTCTTTTGTGTACTTTTGTATTTCTCCAGTCATGGCTGTTCTGAAACTAACTGCACACTCTTTCATATTTCCTTAACGTGTCTTTAGAGTCCTTGCAACTGAAGCTAGGAAGTGTATTTTTGTCTTTTCATGGTACTGGGTCATGTAGTTCATGTCCTCTCATAACTTAGACAGGTATTTCCTTATTTTAAATGAATCTTCTTTAGCTTTGTGAAGTAATTGGTACTTACTTTTCATTCACTAACCCAACTATATTTTATTTCCAGGTTTGAGGAGTTTTAGCCCATGAATCTATAAATCAAATTTTTCTTAAAGAATCTAATAAAATTGTTGGAATGTTAAGAAAAAGATTCCCCAAATACCTGTAAACCAAACCCGTAAATCATTTTGCAGTGCAGATACCAGTGGCGGTCTTCATTGTATTTCCTGGAGATTATTAAATCTGCAGTAATCGTATTAGACTGTATTTATCATTCCTGGAGAAAACTGGGCTCTTTAGGGGAATTCTTCTGACCTATTGTAAACATGCATGTACAATGATTAGATGAATCACACCTCGAAACTTTCTGCATTAGTCATCAACTCATTACATAGGATAATTCTACCTTACTTCTGTGGATATGTTAACTCTATCTTACTTTATCCTCTTGTTCAGGTTAGATTATAACTTAGAATATTAGCAAAAGGATTATTTACCTCTCTATGAATATTTCTTCTTTCTCTCTGTCTTCTTCATTAATCCAGCTCACAAGAACAGGCACCTGTCTAGCCAGGCATGACATGAATATCTCTAAATTCTCTGCAACAAAATTCCCAGATTGGGTGCTAGAAATTAAGAATATTTTGCCCTTGTTCTTTTTAGTGTAATGGTACTCAGAGCTGGATGAGACAGAACTCAGATGTCTTGCATCATAAAACTTCAGGATTTAAACTCCTTCCTTCTTATTTTAAGTTATTTTAGTATATATAGTATCAAAGTTCTGTATAGGAAATTTGGAACAATACTCTTTCTTTCAGGCCTGCCAAAAAAGCTTAAACATAAAACAGATGGTCAGAGGGATAAGTTCATATTTTATCCGGACAAGTTCGTGTTGTAATGGAATATCCCCGAAAATGTTCAAGGCAAGGTTGGATGGGACCCTGAGCTACTTGGTCTAGTGGGTGCCATCCCTGCCCATGGCAGCAGGGTGGAACTAGATGGTCTTTAATGTTGCTTCCAATCCAAATCATCCTATGGTTCTGTTCTATTATAGGATCTTTTTTTTTCTGTCCTTTTTTTTCTGTTTTTCTCTATTGGCGTCGACAATTGGAATAGAAATTTACCTGACTGCCTTAGATTCACATCCTGTGTCTGTTGCTGAAGTGCCTTGACAGTCTGCTTAGGAAGTGCAGGAGCAGAGCATCCACTGCAGCTGATTGAGACTGCTGCTGCTGGTCTTCTCAGGTCTCATTCCCCACACAGAGAGGCTAACCTGGCAGATGTATTTCCTAAGGGAAAACTAATGTTAACAGAGAATGATTTAGATTTCAATTTAAGCCATCTTGAGCTTTCCATACATTTGCTGGGGGGAATTATTTTTGCAAATCCTCTGAGTGAATTTAAAATCAAATGAGTGTTTGGTTTCACATTACTGCATGCTGAGAAGGAAGCCTATCATGGGAAAAAATATCTGCACTAAATTTTCACGTCCTTCAACTTAAAAAAGTGGGAAGATGAAACATTAACTACAGTGTTCTCAAAGAAAGAAGGAAAGAAAAAAATATTTTGTGGACTGATGTAACTTAAAATACTGCAGTTCATACATATTGTCCAGGTACATAAATCTAGTTGTGGATATCCCATCCCTGGAAGTGTTCAAGGTCAGGATGACAGGGCTCTGACCAGCCTGGTCCAGTGGGAAGTGCCTCTGCCCATGGCAGGGGGGTTGGAACGACATGATGTTTAGGGTCCCTTTCAACCCAAACCATTCTATGATTCTACAGTACTATGGTGAAGGAGAGAGAAACAGGGTTTTTTCTGTATTATAGGCACAGTGAAAGCCTGAATAATTATACGTGGTACTAGACATGAAAAACACTGTATAAGCTCCTGACATTAAGTACTAAAATGAACTGACAGGCTGCAGCTGAGCTCTGTATCTTTTATTGTGCTTGTCTAAGGGAGAACTACAGCAGAGCCTCCAAAATAAGAATGGCATTTGACATCCCATCCCTTTACAAATAAGACATGTAAGAGTCTCCTGTTTAGACCTTTCTGTGGGCAGAAAGACAGCAGAGGACATGAGATGATGTCACCTCTTGAGTCCTCAACCTCCAGAATTTCCTACCAGGTGCCATAACAAATATTCTGTGATGTTTTCAGGTACTTTTTCTGAAGTCCAGTAAAGATGTATTCAATATTGCCACTGTCCGGCAAGTTGGTTTCAGTGTTTCCACTTGATACTGAACAGTAAGACACTTTTTGAAAAAGAATAAACAGGCACACTGAAATTACGTGTATTATAGACAGAGTTCCTGGAAGGCAGCTAAATAAATAAAGGCAAAGTCTGATTAAAACATTCTTTTTCATGGAACTTCTGAAGTTACCTCAATTTTAATCTTTTCTTTTGACAGAAAGTGTACAAACTGTCTTTTTAAAACTACACAAGTGAAAATTTCCCTATAACACCTTTGTTTGGAATTCTTTCCCTTCTCCTATCATACTGAAGGTTTTCCTTACTTCCCTGGTCTCAGCAGAAAAAGCATTGGCCACAGGAAAGAGCTAAATGCTTTAGTGTATTCACTAAGCTTGCAAAGGTAAATCAGGTTTGCTTTCTGGAAGACATCTTTTTCTCTAGACCAAAATCATCATAATATGTCTTTACAATATAGGATTATTTTTTAAACATTAAATGTAACTTTGACTCATCATACAATAAATTATACTCAAATTTGAAGTGGAAAGTTGTGATCAGTCCTACCTACTTAGGCTGCATAAAAGGTGGTTTTTTGCAAATATTCCTCACAACATTAAAGGACCAGGTCCTTTTTTTTCAGGATTAGAGTATGCCTATATTCAATAATAAAGAAAAGAGGTTTTCTTCTGCCAGCAAACCTTGTATATGCTGTAGCATTATACATCTTGTTCCATGGACCTCTTAGATCAAATGCAAAATAAAATCTGTCTGTTTCTGTCTGTGTTGGTTAACTTCTCTGAACAACAGGGGCACAGTGTCTGTTGCTGTGATGCTGGAATCAAGAAGGGTATGATTGATTATGAAAAGAAGAAGCAAGTTTTTATGTAATGCCTTAAGAGCTCTTGCTGTTAACACTGGAATATTTGTGTCCTTGCATAATAAACCTGAAAGTTATACAGCTTAGGAAATTGTTATCACCTCATAAACAGGAAGCACCCTCAAGGTATCATCTACTATAGGCAATGTGATCACAAAAATCTGTGTTTCAGCTTTGCAGCAGTCCTACATCAGTTCTTTTATGGCATCATTATGTTAAATGTTTTTAATGCAGGAATATTTCAGAATAATAGCAAACTATTTTCTATTTCACTGCAGTTTCATTCAGGTCCATTAATGTGTGAACATGAAATAGAAACGGAGATTAAATGACTTGTCTAAGGTCACAGCGATCTACAGGGTTAGATGTGGGAAGAGTGACAGAAAACACCTGACATCTGATATTGGTTGTGATTTGCTGTAGGACCTCATATACATCACTTGTACGAGGTCATTTATGGGAGTCATTAGAGCAAATGTATGTCTAAGCTGCTTGCTAGATCTGTTGTAAATATTCAACATTGAAAGTATATAGGAAAGGTAAATTGTGATTGTCCATTTTCACCCGAAGCAATAAACATCTATACAGTTGTCAAGTTATTGCTAATCTAAATCTGATGTTTATATATTATATAATGTTTACACCTTAAATTCATACTCAGTTTTCTTATTGTCATTGTGTGTAAAAATACTGATCTGTATCATGAATATGTAATATAACAGATTTGTAACCTAGGACAGCTTCAGTACTGCACCACACTGCTGCTTTCAGGCAAATATTCCTGAAGCACTGGAATGGGCAGAGCTGGCTGGGGCATTTCTGCACCTTTAACCCATCAGTGTAACTACACTGCTGTCCCTAGTGAACAGGGACACGACAGAGGCTTAGGGGTGCACAGTGCTACTGGAGGACACTACTGGCAAGACACAGTATGGATTTCACCAGCTGTACAACAAAGAGCAGCTCTGTGGTCTCTGCAATGCTTGCAACCAGAGAATCACAGAATGGTTTGGAAGGGACTCTAAAGACCATCTAGTTCCAGTCGCCCTGTCATGGGCAGGGACGCCTTCCACTGGACCAGGCTGCTCCAAGCCCCTCCTAACAGGGCCTCAAACTCTTCCAGGGATGGGGCAGCCACAGCTTCTCTGGGCAGCCTGTGCCAGTGTCTCATGACCCTCACAGGAAAGAATTTCTTCCTAATGTCTAATGTAAACCTAACCTCCTCCAGCTTATGGCCATCCCTTGAGTTACCACTATGTGTCCTTGTGAAAGGCCCCTCCCAAGCTACCTTGTAGGTCCCCTTTAGGTGCTGGCAGTTTGATAGCAGGTCTTCCTGAAGCCTTCTCTTCTCCAGGATGAGCAAACTGCAGTTCTTAGTGACACCACATCTGTTGACATGCAACAGACTTGCTACAACAGGAGCAGTACCTCTCATTGTTTTCCTGTGAGCAGTAAGACAGCAGGAAGGGAATTTATTTTCCCCAAGCCATCATTTTATCCTGATGCTTTTCCCTAGGTTTTTCTTTCTGAAGGAACTAAGGCTCAGATTGACTCTTTACGGTGTTCTTGTCTTCTAGATGTTGCAGCTTGCAGAGCTAAAAAACAGTATTTTGCTGCAGTACTCATGGCTGCTCAAGAGTAAAAAAAAAAAAAAAATTGGGCTGGTGTCCTGGTGCTGGGGCGGGAAGGTAGAAAGTGCTCACTCAGTGGTAAACATAATGGCTGCTCAGCCTTGCCTATTAGCATACTCACATTCTGAAAAATACCAATTTCTCTATTCAGACATCTGCAAGTGTGAGTGCCACATGCAGATCCCTTGCTCTTCAGACTTCAAAAACTGATTTCATAGGTCTTTTCTATATATTTGAGGTCATCCATACTGAGAATAAGAAGCCTGACAGTTGCTTACAGCAAAGAATACAAATGATAATCAGAGCTAATAATCACCTGTCATATATATATAAAAAAAAAAAAAAAAAAAAAAAAAAAAGAATTAAAACAACCAAAACAAAAAAATCTGCTCAAAAATACCAGAAGCATGAGACATTTGACTGACATTGTGAGTAAGGCTATTGTTTTCTCTTTGTAGGATTTATTCAACTTTACAATTTATCTTCAGAGGGGTATGCAACTAATGAAGAAGGGAAAGGAAAAGAAAAAGTTGGAAAAGGAAGGAAAGCAAAACCCTTTATAGATCTGTCTCTTTTCAGCAGCTAATTGTATGCAGAAAAAAAAGCTTAGTATTAAACCACTCTTCAATTTTCAAGACGTGATTTTCCATTCATTTCACTGATATTTCCCTTTGCACATGTGGTGCAGCAGAGGGGTAATATAAAAAGTTTGGGCCAGATTTTGTCCTTTAACATGTGAGCCATCCTTTTCCTTGAGTACAGTCAGGTCACTGCAGTATGTAAAGCCTTTTAAAAGTGCTTACTCCTAGGTCATTAAATCTAATGGTCTAGAACTTCTTAACTCCATATTTTTTATATATATAGTTACAGTGGCTCAGTTTCTTCTCTATTTTGTGTTTCCATTCCTGAAACATCTGGTTAAAATATCTTCTTTCTTTGTCATACTTCCACCATCTATACACACTCACATCATCTGAGAGGATGCCCAACAATATGTAAATACTATTTTTGGCTTAATTATCTTCAAATTCCTCATTCAGGAGACTCATGCTGGTATTCTGCACAATTTTCTCCCAAGCTTGGCTATAAATATTCCATTGAAGATCAGCACATGATTTTCCTTTTGAAACACTCTACTTCCATTTCATTGAGGACTGTACAAATGTGTAAATTGATAGTGCTGAGCTTTTTAGATTTAGCCAGCTGCTGGAAAAAGGTTAATAGGTTTGGTTGCCTGGTGATACTATTCCAGTTCAAGTCTGTCAGATGTCTAATCATGTGTCTCAGCAGATGATATTGCCCATAGCAACTTTTTTCTATCCTCTATATTTCTATAACATTTGAAAAAAGAGACTGTCCTATCACCAAATGCATGATTATGAGCTGTAATTTTAAGAATCACATTAAATCATGTACACATATATATATCTATATTATTTAATATATAATGTTAATATTATACATATTATAGACATGTAATTTTTTTATATTTTGATATAAAATTCTTTTAAGCACAAGCTTGTATCATAATATGGTGACTCTGAGATTAGATAAATCATTAGACAAATTAAGGTATGCATACGGATTGTTTTAGAATATACTCAGTTATTAAAGAAAAAAATCAAAAAAAAGCTCAAATGCTTGGGTTTTTCTTGGATTTAGAGAGGTGATAGCTATATATGGTTAAATTTACCTTCCAAATGTGTCAGCCAGGTGTTTGCCCACTTGAAAACTACTCCAATGACTGCAGTAGAGTGGCTGGTTTGCTGAAGTGCAAGAGAAAATTGGTCTCTTCAGTTAAGAACGCCATTTCCTTGAATTTTGTTTTTTGTTTACATCCCCAAAAAATGGCCTTTTACAATTGTTTTTAAGTCACTTATCCCTCTGAATGTGTATGTGATATCTGCCGTGGACAACACTGCATGGAATATGCAAAGGATGTGCTTATTTGGCTAATGGATCAAAATTTACGTCTGAGGAGAACTCCAGGTTAGTTCTCTCTATGGATGAGATACCACATGGTCTCATACATACAGATTTCTTGTAAGTCAAGTCTGTATTAAAAAATGACAAAAAGCGCATTATTGTCACAGTTGTGGCATTCATCTGTGATGGGGAGATGAAGCACATGAACATCATTGTCAGAAGTATATTAGAGCACAAATAAAAGCTAAGACTATACTAAAATATCTGATACTTGAAAAACATAGGAAAAAAGAATCAACAAAACAAAACCAAGAGCTTTATGAGGTAATAATATATAGGGATTTAAAATTAAGAGGATTCCAGGCAGCACAGTCATCTTCATTGCCTCAAGTTTGCCCCTTAGAGTGTGTATTAATTGCTCCTTCCTATCAAACTTCACAGTATTCAAATCGGATCAAAGCTGGATTTCATTGTGTTTGAAGCATTCATAGTAATTATTATTCCAAGGTAATTTGGTCGTTTAAGGTGACTGCTTAAACTTTCCACCTTTCAAGTGAAAATCCAACCCAATTACACTGATAGGTAGATCAGCTCTGATTTACTTAATCAGTTTGTTATTTTCTTCATATTTATCTGCTGCAGCTTATAGTTCTAGGCTATTAATCCCTGTTAAGGATGTGTCACATGAAGAGGGAGATTTCCTCAAAGCCCTAGTGCTTGATTATTCTGTCAGCCCACAGGAAAGACGAGACCGTTTTGTGCCATCAACCCATCACCATCCTGTTATGGGGACCCTTCACTGAAGGCTCCCCTGGATCAGAGGGCTGCTTGACTGACTTGTTCAGGGACACAGAGCAACAGCATAAGGGAGACCCCTCAGTGTGTCCCCCCACTTTTTTCAAGTGTGTTACCTGCTGCCAGCGATGGCTAGCACCTGTGAAGGAGTCACACCAACAGTTTATGTAAAAACACTCTTTATTAACATAAAATTGTGACAGGTTTAGGTTCAAGGATTTTCAGTGATAGTATCTCGCTGCAAAAACATATTCAAAGCAACACACAGACAAGCTCTAATGCCCAGTAAATGTATTCAGTGCCCATAGAGCATGGTTCTAACCCATTAAAAGCCCCTATGGGGGACAAGATCGGTTCAGCCAGCTGAGTGGTCCCTGAAATTTTGATGAAGTCTTCCCTAACTTCTCCCCATTCCTAGCTCATTTTAATACTATTTCTTTATGTTTAGGTGGAGCTTGAGTGACTCAAGTCACTTTGTAACTGATGTTCACAAAAGACTGAATGTGTATTTTAAAGTTCACCATGTTTGGGCACATTTTTGCCTTGTGCTTTCTTTTTCTGTGGAGCATGACAATAAAAGGCAGGAGCAAGTTGGGCTTGGAGGATCTATAGGAAAAGGAAACGATATTCCTTAGAGTAAAAGGGGATTTTTTTTTTGTTTCCTCCCTTCCCCAGCTATTTACAGGAAGGTGTAAGTGAAAGATGAGGATAAATTCTTTGCGAATTTCACCAATCCTCCCACCAAAAAAAAAAAAAAAAAAAAANAAAAAAGAAAAAGAAAAAGAACAACGTAGAAAAATACCTGGAAACAAGCCCTTTTCTTCCTTTGGCAGCTTGGCAGTGTGGGCTAGTTTTTAAATCTCTGCTGGAGCCTTTTAGGAGAATTACCTTATCTCTAATGGCAGCTGTCACTTTACCCAAATCTACGCTCACTGCTTTGTATTTTCTGCTTTCTCATTTGTGCTGCTACTTTCATTATACATCCCTTAAGGGCTACAGGCATAGAAAATAATATAACATAACAACATAACAGTACATAACAGAACATAGCATGACATAACAAAACATAAGGAAGAAGAAAAATTGCATGGGAACAGAGTAATTTAATCTTTACGGAAGTTGTTCACTGAAGTGTATTGTTTGGAAACAGATAATTGCAGCAGCACACCCACGTGGCAGGGTTAGATTGTGTTATTTCTGTAAAATGCCAGTCTCTCCAATAATCAGTAGGTTTTTGATACTGTGTGAAGAATGTGGTACCTGGATAGCAGCATTATCAGACAGATAAAATAAACCAGACTAAGACCACTTTATTTTTCTCCCTTTTTCTTTCCTTTTCTGTGTTTCGTAGTTTGTTCAGACTTTGGGGATTTAAATTGATTTTCCTGGCAGCTTTTTCTGTAGGTTTTCATTGTTCAAGTCATGATAAGCTTTGCTCCTAGCACCAGTGAAAAAAGAAAATTAAATGTAGACATTTGTTGGTTGGGAAATCTCATAGGTGTCTATACCCTCAATCTCTAGCATCAGTAATGTGCTGGAGACATTGTACAATAGAACATACAGCATGAGGGGAAATCCTGTAAAACCCTGAGGATAGGCACCGGCTGTGTGGGTTTGGGATTGTTTATTTTTTATGTGTTTATCGAATACTCAATAAAATGTGGCATGAACTCATGAGAGTTTCTTTTTTTATGGCAGTACTGGTGTGAACATACGCACCCTAAATCAGGACAACTGCCTTCATGAAAGGAGGAACAGTTTTTAATTGCATTATTTCCTAACCAAAGAGAGGCAACGGTGTACTGAAGTGAGTTTCTAACTTGCTTTCATGGATCCCATCGCATTTAAATCAGTGCTGAAACTCCCACTGAGTTGAGTCATACCAGATCATGCCAAAAGTCCTCTGTCATCCCAGATTAGAGAACACACAACTTCAGTGAAGCCAGCTTTGAGTCCTGGGAGAGCTGACGCTAACTATATAACAGTGAATTTTAAGTATTTTACAGATGATTAGCTCTCTTTTTTGTGTTCAGCAAAGTCAAAGTAAGGCTGTGCAAAGAGCAAACTGGAAAAAGGAGAAGGATTCTACACTCAACACCCCCAAGGATATTATCTTCAGTGGTACTAACATGGCCTGATTAACATAATGACAGAAGCTGTTAAATCGGATTGGGTTGTCTGTATGGCATATTTTGTTCACTCTCATACTGTCTTCTGATTTTTACTCTTTTCCCTGTATATCATACAAGCAGATTAGATAAAGAGAAATGGCTTTGAGCTTTGCCAGAAACTGGAAACCACTAATTAGCAGCTACTTACAGTCAGAAAGTTGTAACATTTAATTAACTATATTCATGGCACCATGGAATTAATGAAAATAACCACTTTTTCCTCATTTTTCTGCATACATATATTTTCTTTGTTTTTCTGAATCTGAAGAAAATTTTATCTGAGAAATATATTATTTTGCCTTTTTTTATTCAAACTGGAAAATTGTGAGAGAAATATGGGGTTTAGTTTTTTGTCTTTATTTTTTTACTTTTTAAACATTTTTTCCCAAATTTTTACAATGAATAAACATTTCATGGGATCTATAAAGTGTTTTAGCATAAAGAGCAGTGGTAAAGAATGCACAATAAAACACATTGTAGCTCTCTGCCAGTGCAGCTTGCTGTTGAGAGTATGGGAATATCACTCAGATGGTGCCAAAACATGGTGTTTCTCACACTGAAGACCATAGATCTGTTTCTGACCAGGAGATGAAGCATCTGTCAGGCTTCATGCTGGGATAATCCCTGCAAGTTGCAGTCCAATTCAGTGTTTTTTTGGTTTCCAGTAGCACTTTTGACCGCTGCAATTACTAAATCAAGACCAAATAAAGCCTAGTGCAGCTGTTCCACATCGTTATATTGTGGTTTTCTGGTGTAGATTCAACTCTGAGCAAATGTGTCAATGGCTTGAAGATAAATTTAAACCTTTCTGAGAGAAAAAAACAGAACAAAACAAAACTGCTTCGTATTCTGTAGAGGAATAATTGTTGAGGAAGGTTTACATGACACAAAAGAAAACCATAGCCCTGTAGTAAGGTAACCTATCTGTAAGTTTAAAGGGATTTTTTTACATTGTTCCCACCTTTTTATTTTTCATTTACACAGAGATGTAATCTATGGAATTATGGAAATAGAATTTAGAGTGGATGAAAGGGAGTGTCATTTCATGAGTATCTTTGAGAGCATATGAACCAGTAACATCTGTGAGATGTTCAGAAACTCTGTCAGCATCTAGTATCCAAGAATTTGTGTAGCTTCCTGCCCAGACCTTGTATCTAAGAAATAGAGTAAAAGGGGGAAAAAAATGTCTTCCCTTGTTTCCTAAGACCTTTCCTTCCTTTTGTCTGGATAGCAATTATATTGTAACATTTTATCACTAACACATTATGGTCTTGATGATTGGCTTTTGTCTCTTGATTCAAGGAAAAGAGGCCAAAAAATTGTACATTGAGATTTGTTTAACTTTGGCATGGTTGCTTCTGCGGATGCTTAACTTTAATAAATTTCATTCTTGCAGTATCTAAGGTTAGCTAGACCTTCACTGGCTTTATGAAAATGAACCAAGTATCTCCTTGGATGCATGGACAAACATACCGGAAGGACATACATAAGGCAAAGTCACTCCCAGTCTTCTGCCAGATGCAACCCTACCATCATTGCCAAGATGAAGTAGTGCTAAAATAAGATTGATTTATAAGCAAAGTGTATTTGGGTGAATCTAAGCAAGTGAGAGATTAATGTGACAAGCAAAGGATATTTCAGAAAAATAATCGTTTATTTTGGCTGAAGACACAGGCTTGTAATGAATTAATGTCTTGGAAATGTTTCTGGATACAGATGCTGCTCTCTCATACAGCAACATATATGATTAAGACATCTGTCAGGTTACAAAATTACTTCGTTCTACTGGATGCTAGCCTGACCCAAGCCACAAATACTGCTATTCCCAGACATGTGAGCTTCAGCAATACTGTATTTAAGGATGAAGTACCTGCAGAATTTAGTAGAAAAACTTGAAGAACCTACTTCTAGTACAAAGTTTCCATCCAGCCAAAGCTCTAGGAAGAAGACTACAATTGAAAATTCTACTTATCCAACAAATGGATTTTTTTTTTTTTTTATCATTTACACATAGACACATTTTTATTATAAATATGAGAGTACTGCAGTGGGAGAGTTGAGCAGGGAGTAAAAATGTAAGCGGTCTTTCTTTGGCCTGCTTTCAAACAGGCATAAGGCTATAAATAATTAAAAAAATAAAAGATTTATATCACTCCACTATTCAAACAGAAGAGAAATGACAGCTGCCTCATTACAATCCCTTAGCAGCCAGATAGGACATATTACTTAATAAAAGACCTGATAGGAAATATAAATCTACCTACATGTAAAAGAAAGAGTAATCACAACAATTTTCCTTCCAACCCCAGAATTTCTTTATAAAAGACATTTTCACATGATCATTTCAAAAATTTCTGACAGATGACATTTGTCATCTGGAAAATAGCTCAAGTACCTTAAAAACCTTGCAAATTTTTATCTTGTTATTACCCTAACATTTTTATTTCTGTCTATAATACTTCTGCTTGAAAGGACTGTCCAACCTAGCATATTAAACCACACCAATGATTTAAAAGAGCAAGTTACACCTTTAAGCTCTACTAGTTAAGTTGTAGTTCTTCACTAAATGAAATGGCTCACACATAAATAATGCAGCATAGACTTAGGGAAAAAAACATCTCAAGTGACCAAATGAAGTTACAGTAAAGCTACCCCTGTCAGGTAATACTTTTGATACCTTCATGACCAAAAATTTTCATTGGAAATAATCACAGAGCAATTGAAAACATTAAATACACTATTGTAACAGGATTGATTTTAATGCAGTTGAAATATTTTTTTTTCTCTTCATGGAATTTTCTAAGTATAAATGAAATGCATTTCCAGGACTCTTTTCCCTGTAGGAATTTCATTTCCCTTCATAGAATTTTAGGTTGTGGTAGTTTCTTCAGGAAGCTTCAAAACTCTGCCTCTCTGCCTGTAATTAGTTAATATTTCTAAAGAGCTGTAAGAGATAAAAGGCTATATAAATGCTAAGTGTTGCCATTTCTTTTTACAGAAGTAAATCTGATTCTCTGTTATAATGAGGAAGGCCATAGCTCATCATCTCGGCTGATTATAGAAGTTACAAGAACAGATTGCCCATAACCATTGTATACCCTTCTTTCCCATTTTGAAAATTATATTGCTCACAGCTTGACTCCTTAAAAGGTAGAATTATAATAGTTTTTTGTGTGTCTGAAATAGAATATCAACTAAGGCTGGTTTCTCTGAAGAATTCTGCTCAGGTTTATTGTAGAACCAGTCAATGTAGTGTCAAAGAAAAACAAACAAACAAACAAAGAAATAAAATAAAAAAAAAAAAAAGGAAAAAAAATTCAATAAAATCTTCATAAACTTTTCCACAGACCTAAAACTGTAAATCTCTGGATAAGATGTTCTTTGGGTTCTTTTTGGTTTGGTATATTATGTTTTTGGGGGTTTTTGATCTATTTTATATAATTCCCTTGAAAGGTACAATAAGAGACTGAATTAAGTTTCCTATTTCAGCCTGTCTGCATCTGCTATGTGGATTAATAAGGTATTAGTTTCCATGGATGTTCTTCTGCCATCATTCTCAAGCACAAAAGAAAGTAGTTTATTTCTCACCTATCAAATATTATTTTACAGCAATAATGGTGAAAGAAATAGGAGGAAGAGAGGGAAAGAAGAGAATATCTCAGCTGTTTGAGAGATACTAAAGTGGATCTGGAAAGGCTTTATTGAAAATGTCAAATTTATCTCCAATTTATCTTCTCTCAACTTATTTAAATATCCTGACTAAAAACATTTCCACTTGAGCTATTGTGAGATTGGAAGTTTATTATGCATGCTTCCTTTTAGCTGCTATTTACTGGACATGATTATGTTAGCATGACTTCTTGAAAAGAAATTGCAAATATAAAGTGAAGGAACTAACTATGAGCAGGTGAGGAAGAAATTTTTTATAATAGGAGATGAACTTCAACTTTTGAAAACCTGAAGAAAAAAGGAAAAAAAAGAAGTAAAATCTATCCTTCTTCCATTATACTTCTTTTTTCACAAGTGACATTTCATGGTATGATTCTTACATGCTCTAGTTTAACACCAAATTAAGATCTGATATATTGGTTTAGACAAATCTGGATGCCCAAAAAACCAAGTGCAAAACTGAAAAACCCTGAACCCAAAACAAAACCAAAAAAGCAGCCCTCACGCTCTCACACTAAAATAGAGAATTACCAACAGTACTTCTTGAGCAGTTTGTAAAACATGAATGTAAGGAAATTTCTACTAAATTTTGATGTTGGTGTTCACAATTCTTTTTCTTGTAATCATTCATTACCAGCTGCGAACTGACTCTTAAATAAGCTTCCTTGACCTATTAGTCATTGATGCCTCATTAGTATTGTAAATACTGTTTTGTAGTGTCTGCCATCCTCACTTGGCATTTGAGGGTTTAGCCAAGCAATTTGTTATTTTTTATTTATATTTCTAAGATTGAAGGGAAAAAATGTTCACCAGATGCAATTCTGCCTTCAAAACTTACTGAAAATAGGAACCACCATGATTTAAGAGCTAAGAGACCCAAAACTAGCTATAGTGCTTCAGGATTTCTTGTCTCTTCCTCTGGAGCGAGAGGTACAAGCTAATAAAAATACACAGGAATTTTTTTTAGCAAGATGAACATTAACATTTTTAAATTTTTTTCAGTCCATCATTCATATTTTTAACAAAGTTTTTCTTTTGTCCTTTTGTTTTCCCCTGGTGACTCAAGGTGACATGAGGTCATGACTTTCAGAAAGTTAAAAATTAATTGCAATATATTGAGTGAAACCTCCAATATTTTAAAACAAAACAGATTTTATGGGGTTATTGTTTAGGGGTTTTTTATTTATTGGATGGTTTTTATGTTTCTTTTTTAATAGATGTCAGAAACGAAAGCACTGCCCAGTTAACTGTAGCATTGAATAGTGGCAAACTTGGGATGTGGAACTAACATGCATGAGCAGTCTTAGCCAATGAAGTGATTACAATGAATCTGGGTGGTGAAGGAATAACGAATAACAGCAATTTTTACAGGCAGGTTTTTTTGTTTCTATTGAAAAAAAATGAAAGGGAAGAAGAAATTTTGTGGAGCCAATTTAACATAAGTCGTATAATTCAGCCCCCTAAAAGGTGCATATTTACTCCACAGCTGAAACTAGTTTTTGAAATGGAAGATTATATTTTCATGTGACTGTGAGACCTGGGCTGTTTAGTGATGCCAGCTCTGTAAATTTCCTTGTAAAAGCCGCAGGAAATGACAATGCTGTCCAAGACTTCACAATCCTTTGCATCTGGAAAATCCCCACCACTGTCAGCATGACCAAAGCACAGAAAGTCTTGAGCAAATTAAGCCAATACTGTCTATTAGTAAAGAGATCAGTGCTCTCACTTCTAGGCAAATTGCTGGTTTTTGGTTTTTTTTTTCCATTATTATGACACTCTGTCATTATTGATATAAAAAGAACAAGGAACATGTGCAAAAGTAAACCACATGCTGTCTCAACTAGCCAAGAAAATACATACCAGATGGGAGATGATGAGACAAGCCATTAGGATGTATCAGCTCGTCATGGAACAAATGCAGAAGAAGCCTCAGGGCTTACTTGCTAAACCCATGGTACTGACAACACACGGGATTAAGGTGCCCACCTGTGAAACTCTGTGAAAATCTGACTCTTGGTTCTACACAAAGTACACTACTGGATTCAAGCTGACTGGAAGTAATAAGATAAATAGTTTATTTTCTAAAACTGTAAGAGCTGGAGCACTGTTCACCCAAGACCTTACCAAGATTTGTGTGAGTAAAAATAAAAAAAAGAAGGAAAAGGAAAGTTTGGTGAAACCACCTTCCCTGGTTAGTTAGGTTAACTGCCTGAGTTAGTAGCTGAGAGATTTGAGTTACTGATATGCCCCTTTTCAAAGCTGTGCAGTGCCTAATATTTTACAGATGTCAGAACTGTCAGTATTCAGGAGTTATCTTGACCAAGGACTGTGAAGTGGAGAGACACGACCCACAGACAGGAACCTGAGATCATGCAGAGCAACTCTTTCCTTTGAAGTAGAGCAAATATTAAACCCACAGTTTTATAGATTTTCCCAGTAACTCCAGTTTAAAATATGCAATTGTGCTAATCTGGCAGAGTGTAGACATATAGTTTATTTCTGTACTGAGATTTTTACAGGACCTATTTTAAACTGTCCCCCACCCCTGCAAAAAAATTAAAACCAATAATCCTGAAAAATAGCAACAAAAATTCACACAAATGCAAATTTGCAAATTTTGAATACTTAAGTAGTAACTAAAGTTTTACCAAATTCTGATATAAAAGAACAATGACTAATAAAACAGTAAATGTAGTCTATAATTGAAAATTACATACAAATTGTACATACAATTGTACATACAAATTGTACATATTATTTGGGGTACTCATAGATGTATTACTGAAACTCCCCTGCTGAGCGATTCCCACTCTTTAGATATGTCATCAATTCAGTGATTCTGTGATCATCTTCAAAAGACTTGAATATGTAATTTCCTTACTTTTATTGCAGCATATTTGTTAAAAAATAGCTAAACCTCATTCATTTCCCAGTAGGAATATTTTTAGTAAGAGACTACTTCTGATCGATGAAAACAGAATGAAAAATAATTTAAATATTACCTTTTAACCAAGTAATTTTTTTTAGTCTCTCTACTTATTTAAAATAAGCTCTCAACTAAAATGAGTCAACTGAGGGTTGTGTGGGGCTCTAACTGGTAGAATAATATCTGAGTCTGAATGTATATATCTTCCTAGGTAGCTGACAAGGATTATCCATTTATCCATTTCCAAATCTTCTCTGAATTCCAAGAAATATATGGTAGAGATGAGAACAAACCTACTGAGAATTTAGGCCAGACCACTTATAGGTTAATGAACATCAACATATATGTGAGCCTCTCTAAAAAGACCTTAGCCACAAATTGTATCTTTCCATAATGTCTTTCTTTTGCTTCAGTTTACTATATGAAATGTATTTTTTTCTTCTTCTAGCTTGTGTTAGTCTAAGTCCAATTCATTAATAATTAAATTTCAAAAAGTTTCTCAAACTTAATGAAACATAAAAAAAATTTTATACTGATAAGTCATAAAGCAAAAACCATTTCATTCATCGTGTTCAGCAAAATACTGCTAAATAAAATTTGGGGGTCATTTATAAGTAAAATTTGAGGACTAATAATAATTGGGATGAGGTTAAGGAGTCTGCTGTGATGATGCAATTTCATACTTAGAGCTGTATTATGTCAATGGAAATGCTTTAGTATGAGCTGGGGATAAAGTCCCGTCTTACTGACTGGCTGTAGGATTATCATCATTTATTTCTGAGTATGGAATTTCATTTGATATTTTCTTTGCTTTGTATTTTACTGTATAAAAGTATTATTCCAAGGACTATGTAGTTATTTTACAAGTTTTGAGAGAAAACTGTGTGATAAATATCCCTTTGCCCTTACCCACCCCCTTCTCCCCCCCATTATTTCCATAGAAATTTTAGAGATTCCATTTTAAAGTAACCTGAATAGTTAAAGAATGTAAGATGGTACTTAATATATGAATAGGATTTTTTAAACTTTGGAACAACAGAAAATACAGGGAGCCCTTTTTTTTTTAATGTTCATAAAATTAGATATTCATTTCTGAGCAGTAATTATATTTCATTCTCTGATGCTGCCATATCAGTAAGTTAAAATAAATTTGTCTAGGAAACTTCAAGCCTTGCTTTTCCTATTAGAAGACCATGAATCAGGACATTGGTTTGCAGTATGATACCTGCAACAGGAGCCATCTGAACAACCTACAGACAGTTGGATCAGAGCTGGTCACTCAGATTGTCCTTAAAGTCCAAGGAGAGGGACAAGCACTTTGAAAGTATCTCATCCAAAACAGACAGCCAAAATAAGTGAGACAGATCACATTCTGAAAGTGACCTCATTTCCACTGACTACAAGGGAAACAGGACAGTGGATTACTTTATCTTCAGATGTGAGCTTCACAGACCTGCAAGGTGGGATAAAGGAATTCCAGCTCTGATGAGAAGCAGCTAACCATATTTAAGCCAAACAACCCCTAGCTCATTTGGTGGCCTAATATCTTTCTTTGTGCTAGCCACTACCTGTATATCATTTCACAGCATCCCTCTTAGTCTCATCAAAACAGATTTTCAGCCACAAAAAAAAAAAAAAAAAAAAAAAAAAAAAAAAAAAAAAAAAAACCAACAAATTTGGGTTTTCTAGTTAGCTTGCATGTTTCCAAATAATGTATCCCAGTGTGTACATGTACAATTTTTACTCAATATGTTTGCACTGTTTAGGCATTATTTTCATAGTTCTGTTTTTCCAGTGTTGAAAGATTATCTGAAAATTAGATTGGCCTCAAGTTTGCATATAAAAAGACAGGGAAGATAAGACCCCCTTGTAGCCCCTACCCTGTGAGTAATGTCAATATCTCCACTGGGATTCAAGCAATTACTATATTGCAGGACTGCAATATTCATTTGAATGTTAAGTAGCAGAAAAAATCAGAAGTATTGATATTACAGCTAGAACTAGTATTTGAGAGTCTGTAAAGCCCACGTAAATCAGGAAAGAGAACACTGGCCAAGAGAAGAAAAGGATTTGGCAACAGGGGAGAAGAAGCTGGAAGAAGAGAAACTCTTCTGCTGCAGTCTGACTGCACTTGTGATAGAAAAAAATAGAAGCATATGTCTTACCACAACTTGCCCATGTCTTGATATCAGATGAGCTGAACTATAGGAAAGGTAGGGAAATGAATTTTTTAAAAATTAATTTATGAGTAGTCTGGAATGAGTAACCCAGGGCACACTGTTGGCAAGTAGTGCATCTGTACCCCATAAGAGCACTTAGAGGCATCACTTTGATGAATCATCATCGATTCATCTCACGAGCTGATTGCACCCAAAGACGTATGATTGCAGTCACCCAAAAAATTACCAGGCTGAATCCAATCAGGAAACCACTGATTATTTAGTCAGAAAGGATCCCAGAGTGGTGGTGGAGGTCCCATCCATGGAAAAGTTCAAGGTCATGTTGGACGGGGCTCTGAGCAATGTGGCCTAGTTGATGTCCCTGCCTATGGTAGGGGGGCTGGACTACACGACCTTTAAAGACCTCTTTTGCTGGGGAACACATTCATTGCAGGTTCTTTGGTGAGCAGCTGCAGTTCAAGCTGCAGTTCGAGCTCTGGGGTGAGGGACCCCAAGTCCAAGACAGTGAACATCCAAGCCCTCACATTACAAAGAGCACCTGTGGCCCCTCCAAGTGACCACACACTGAGACACGGCAGAAGCTGAGGACTCCACACTTTCCTGAGCTCTGACTGAGAGGAAAAAACCCAGGGTTTCCTTTGTTCAGGGTCCCTACTTGGAGGTGCCAGCTCGAGCTGTTTATTTTATTTAGTTATTGCACCAAGATTAAATTGTTTTAAGGATCTGGACATCTGGAAGTCTACTATGGGAAATCTGGGGTCGAGAGGGTAAGGAACCCTGGTGTGACTGTGAGTGTGGAGTGTGTAGCCTCAAAGGGGCCTCAGTCCCAGCTCAGGGGGTGTGAGTGTGACTGTCAGAGTGGCTCCTGGATGGTCAGACAGGAGTTTCCTTAACACCTTCCAACACAAACCATTCTATGGTTCTGTGATCCAGTTTTATATATTGTTTTCCCTGTCTCATTTCTGCTTCAAAGTTCATAATTCAGATATGATTCTTAAAGATGGGAACCGACTGTGAGTCCAAGTTACAGTAAAATGCAATTTCAAGCCTTGGGCTCACATTTCCTCAAGAGAAAAAGACCTCAACACTAATCCTAAACTGAAAATCAACTTTATCACTTTCTTGCAGTATAACTCACTTTCTTAAAACTGTTCAGCTGTACCTTTTTTTTGAAAAAAGACAGTGAGCATATATATAATTCAAAAAGGATTTTTAAATATAACTTTCCTGGCCATGCCTTAGTAGGCTTCTTATGGTTCTCATCCTGATTGCAATTTGTAGACCTGAATAATTTTTAGGTACTCCCTGAATCTCACTACAATTACATTTTTTTTTATCCCTGCTTTTCCTTTATCTTCACATTTAAGTGTATTTCACTCTTATCCTCAATCTGCCATTCAAAATGTGTCAACTTGAGGAGTACTAGACTATAGCAGTAAATGACAGTATTTTTAAAAATCAGTCTAGACTGTATGCAGTAGGTCTTAGAGAAAAGTGCTTGCCTATGATATATGGCATTTTAGCATATTATTTTAAATTACTTCCATCAAGCAATGAAATGGCATTCAGTTCACGAGCATGTGAACAAGCTGTAGAATTTTCTTTGACAACATGCTCCTTGTGAGATCAGACTTGTAAAACATCACATCAGATTTAATGTCTAATGCATCAACATATTCTCTCGCTTTGTTTTTTTTCAGTTCTAAAGATTTAATGTTGAGAGGATATTTTCCCCAAGTTGACATAAATATTAGAAATCAGAAGAAAATGTGACTTATTCTTCCTACAAGAATTGTCTCTAAAAGACAGTGCAGCACTTAGAAATAATCAGCCTGCAGAAATGGAGAAGATAAGGAAATGACAGATTCATTAAACAGCTGTTTGCATCTGTCTTTAAAGCAGAAGCAGATTTTAGACAGCTGCATAACAGAGAAATATGCTCTAATAGAGCAGAAAGGAGTAGTTGCATGCAATACAGCAATAACAGGAATTGTTGCAAATTTTAAAATGAGACAGCACTCTGCAAAGCAACACTGAAATAACAGCATTCAGGATTCTGGATTTTTTCTCCCTTTGATTTCTCAGTTGTCTTCCAGTCTATAGAAGTGTAATCTATAAGATGAGGTGAGCAGCTGGTTTGATTGCCTTGTTCTCAGGAGGGGATGTGCATCAGTCTGGTTTGAGCTGGGCAGTGCTCAGATGAGGACTGCTCTCACCTGTTGCTGTTGTGGTGCTCCTTGCTCTATGAAGTGTTTCAGTGCATTGGGTGACTGGCCGTCATTATCTCCTCTGTGAAGTAAAGGAGCTTATCAAAAATAGTCTTGTCATTAATCTTTCTTAGTACAGGGACCACTATATTTAATATCTCTAGATCCTATATAAAATATTTAATATAATAGAATACATAAGTGTATATAATGTAAATATTAATATTTCATATGAATATAAGAAGACCTGTGTATCCCACTACAAGCAGCTCAGCACCACCATCTTCCCAGGAGGGCCGTGACTTTGACTGGCATCTTTGTAACCAATGAAGCAGGTGAGAGTCTTGAGCGCCACCACCCACACCCCACTTCAGTGGCTAATTATGCAGTCTGGACAGTTTCTTTTCCCACTTTTATTTTTATTATCAAAGCTTGACCTAGATTTAGAAATAAATGGCATCTTCCAAGTGAGTAACTTCCAGGTGTTCGCTTTTGGTCTGCCATGACCAGAACGAGTGCAGTAGGAATTTACCTGGTAAATCCTGTCACCAGCGTGGAGAAAGAACAGATGTATCTTCCCTCCTTCCTCCTTTCCTTCGTTCCTTGCTCCCTCCCTCCCTTTTCCTTAGATATGTTTTGTCCACCAGCTGAACAAAATGAAACAGAATTTACACTAAAAATGCTACTGATTGTCTGTGTGATCCCTTTTACATTCTTTGTTTGGTCTTATTTCCATTATTTATCTTAGCTCCCTAGAAAATAATCAATTTTTATAGGAACACATTAACTGCAATTTAAAAGTGGAAAAATCCAGAGACTTTTTAGTGGTTTTAATCAAGATTTTAAAATACCATTAAAAACCTTCCAGACTCTAATTAGTCTAAGGATAATTTCTAACTGATATTCTTTGGTTTTTATATTTTTTCCAGGACTCTGCTGTTTTTTTTTTTTTTTTCTCTGTCACTGAAAGCCTAAATTATCACAGAAATGTACACTAGAGAATTCCCTTCATTCCACAGCTATATGTTTTTCTCTCTATTTTTTACATTCCATACTGGAATGAGGAATACAGGATTATTTTCCTGTTCTGTACTTCAGCCACTGACAATGCACAAGAGAAACTGAAAGCTAAAGAGCTGTATCCATCCTGAATAAGCAAATGCACAATCCCAAGCTCATCCTTTCACAATACTAAAGTAACATTTGCTCCAAAACAAAAACTTGTAGGTCTGGAAAGTTTTGTGCTTCCACTTTTAGCCCTTAGAAATGTATCTCCTGCTTAAACAAAGATCAGAAATGCTAAATCTTCTTTTGCCATGAACACCATAAAAAGAAAATACCAGTTGACATACAGATTAGGATGTAGGCAAAGGAAAGCCTGAATTTTTTTTCTAGAATCATAGAAGAACTCCAAGGAAAGTTAAATGAAGCAATAAATACTCTTTTAATTAACTAAAAATCTTCTAATAATTAATTCAATAAGTTATATTTAAATCAAAACTTGTTTTTTTTTTTCTTTTCTGTATCCCACTGTAAAATATCTACAACACTGTATATATATATGCAGGCTACATTTACTTCAAAGAGGCTGTTTATCTCATGGGAAGAGAGCTTCAGACAAAGCTGGTTAGCGAAGCCTCCCATTGAGTCATGAGGTGCAGGACCTCCTTTCTTTCTGAACTCCATCTCAGAGAGGAGCCTGGCTGTTGCTGGATCCAATCTCAGCCCCAGACTTTGTCAACAGTTTATGTCTAAAGGATTAGATAGGTGCAATTGGAACTTTGTAGAACTTTGATCAAGAATGGCAACCAAAATGTATTTATATAAATAAAATAAAGGATTTATTTAAATTGATTATGATAATTATTATACTAAAAGATGTTAACCAGAAATATTTACTACACAGTATAAGTAATTATAACTACTAGTATAGTGCACTATTTTTGAAGTAATATTAAAGCAATTATATTAAAGCAATCAAAAACCATTATTAAATAGCAATTGGTGTTATTCCCCTGTACCAAGGACTGTGGGCAAATATCTTTCACTCAGCCTCAAGGAGGAACCTTGAGGGGCATCCCTACTCAAGGGAGGAATCTCCACACACATTCCGAGAAGGGGTTTGTTAGAATATATTACCAACTAAAAATGGGATTAGGCTTTTACAGTATAAAGTGATTGACTGTCAGTCATACATCTCCAGGCCAGCTGTGTCACCTCCATAGCTATAGATAAGTTATCAGTACTGTCACTTGTTGGTGCCTTTATGAGGTACTTTGTCTCCAACATCCTCACCAGTGCCAGTTTCCTCAGGAAACACTGTTCTTCCACAGGATGTTTAACTTCGGGGTGATTAGTCAGGTTGGTTTCAGCATTCTTCAACACCAAAAGCAGCTTGACCCCGATTCTCCATCCATTACTGATGGCTTTGCAAACAGGGTGTTGTGAGTGCTGTTTTACCCCCACAGTAAGAACTGTATTTGGGAAGCTTTTTCCTTTAAAGTTTCCCAGTAATTTCTATCTGGCAGTGTGGACCATAATCTTCATTATCCCCTCAATATACCAATTGTACAGATGATCAGATTTGCTTAAACCTTAATTAAGCACTTGTTACTTCTACTAGGTTGAATGCAGACCAGTCGTATTACAGTTATTACAGCAATGGTAAACCTTGTTAATAATTTGAAATCTCTTCTGTTGGCTTGCAAGAACAGGACTAGCTCACTGGTTAAGCATCAGTGCATTTATGTCACTTTAATTGCAGCATCACACTGTTGGCCTGGGATTTAGCTCTGGATTGTAGACATCTAGGAGCAGGTGTTGAACTAGGCACCTAATTCAGTTTCCTAGCTAATTGGGAGCTAGTTAATGCAGTCAGTGGAGCCTAGCTGAATGCATCTGTATTAGAGTGAGTTGAGCAATTCTCTAGGTGCCTTTCATTGTGTTGGTTACCACTGAGTGTAATGAGAAATTAGCAATCCAGGTCCCCTGTAGGCATATTGAGACATGCAAATTTAGGTATCTGCAGTCTGGAGCTGGGTCTACACTTAATGACCTGACTGGCTCATCTCTTGAAAAGTCAAATATTTTATCCAAGCTGCTGGATAATTTGCTGTGAAAGTATCTCCTAATGAGGCTGTAATCCAGAAAATGCACACATAATGCTGTATTTTATAAAAACCACCAAAAAAACCCACCAACAGCTTTTACCATGTCAAGGTTTTCCTAATTGTCTTCTGTTGTTTCAACTACTAAGGTGGTGGGTAAGGTCTAAGACATGGATTCACAGAGAATGATGTTTATTGGATTTGCTCTGAACTCGTGTGTCTGTGCCCAACACCAACCTTTTGTTTCACAGCTGCTAAGTCTCCACAAACCAGCTTCTTAAGGCAACTGTCCCGAGAAAGGAAGACTAAGCCACAGAGGAAAAAAACTAACCAAAAATATTTGAATGTCAAACAACCTGAGTTAAAGACTAAACAGAAGCTTCAGGAAGGGAAATCTCGTTTTATTATAAGCACAGTCCAAATCTTTCTACCTGCTCAGGGTCATACGAAACAAAAAAAACCAGTTGTCAGCAGTGAGTTTAGTGGTGGAGAGAAGTGCTATGAAACAAAAGCCTGAAGCCCTTTCCCAATTACAACATGTACAACATGGAAATAGAGCATGTTTCTGGTGTAATGGATCTCCTTTTATTTGTTTTCTTCTCTGTTTTCCTCTCACGCATCTGTAACATTTTTAGGTATGTATCTTTTCATCTTCTACAGATCCTGAGTTGTTCTGAAAAATCTTTGTCACATCTCTCACATACCACAACAACTACTTTGACTGTTCACCTCTTATGTTTTTGATTGACACATATCCCACCCTTTTCACCTTTTCCCTTTTTTCCCCCTCAGTTTTTAAACTGCCAAAATCTCATTTTTGTTAATATTGGATTAGGCTCTATATAAATCACACATTCTCTGTTACTGAGTAAATTGTTCTTTCCAATTTCTTGTCTGTCAATGCTGCAACCAGATCATTTGGGGGTCTCTGGCACTACCCAGTGCAACTTGAGAGGTACAGAGGCCGTTTCGCCTTTTGTTTTTTTCTGGGCTCACTGGGATTCGCACGTTGGAAGGAACCCCTGTAGAAGGCTACCTCTGAACCCCTGTGCAGAAAGCCAGGGAGAAAGCCTGGACCTTTACCCTTGTCATTGCAAAACTGTTAGCTTTCTCCCAGGCTCTCTGCTGTGCTCCAATTAACTCCACACAAGAAAAGTCTCATCTGGAGGGAGCTACTCCTGAGCAGTGTGGACTCAAGCCAGTCAGAGTTGTTTGGTCCCAGGGCAACCATAATTCAGCAATACAAGTTGTGATCTCAAAATTCTGGTTAAGCCAGCATTTTGCCTTAGCTATATCACTTACTCTTCTGATCCAGTCTCCTGAGCTCAGAAACCCTGGGTTTTGGGTCGGTTTATTCTAAACTGAATTACACATAGTTTTATTTCTACAAAATATGGAAATATGATCCTACTTCTTAGTGTTAGAGACACCACACCAGTTTCTTAACTGTTTTTCTTCTTTCATATATGACAAAAAATCACATAGCTAATTGTCTAAGCATGGAGAAAGCAGCCTGAGTGTCCTAAACAAAATATAATGTGGGTCACATCCAGAAAGAACATGTGTGTACTTTAGTAATCAAAAGAGAAATATACAGGTGAGATGTTAGGACATATTTCTGGTCTAGAAACAATGTGTTGCTTGTGCATCTACCTGACTTTGGCAGCATCCAAAAGGTGAGAAATTACAATATTTAAATGACAAAACTTTATTCAAGGAGGAGGTAGAAAGATTTTAATTTGCCCTAATTTTTTTTTTCTACTATGAATTTTGACATTCTTTTGATAGATTGTTTATTCATTAGATATATATTTTTATTATTATTATTTCTTTTAATAAGTTTATTCATCACATATATTATACAGTCATCATACATATCCCATTCATTTCATAGTCCTAATTGGCCTGACTCCTTAGACATCTAAGGTATCTTATGTATCTGTGCATGTGCTTATGAGAAAGGAAGAGAAAAAGGCACTAAAGAAGAGTTAACAGTTTTCTTTTAACAAACTAAATTTTTAAGTACCATACTGGAACTGTCAATTTAAAAGAATATAACTGCTGGAGAAAACAAAAAACAAGTTAAAAAAATGATAGGGGTTTTGTTTCTCTTGAATGCAGAGAACAAAACCTGTGGCCTAACTTTATGTATATATGCCAGTTTTGGAATACTATATTTAATTTTCACTTGATCCAAAGCAATATATAATTTCAATAAAATATTCGATATTAAGTGTCAAGAAAAGATTCTAAGGTTTCACCACATAGGTATCAAAGTATCTCAGNTTTTTTTTTTTTAAGGCATTTGCATTAATTCCTCCTTTCCCTTAATATAGTCTAAACCAGAAATAATTCTATTGGAATCAGCAGAGTTAAAATTCAAGTAAGACCAAGAACAACACTGGGAAAACAAAATGCACTTGAAGTTCAGTTGTGTTTATATCTGGACTTTCCACTTTTCCTATCATAATAGAGAAATCTGAGCCTTTGAGCCAGAGTTGAATTTCCACTATGTTTCAGATGGGAAAGGATATCTGCACTGGGAATATTGTCCAAACCCATGATTAGTTTTTTTTAAAAAGCAACACAGACAGAAAACAGATGTTAACTGCTATGAGAAAAAAGTGATTGGCAGAGAAGAGAAACTGAAAAATTGATGTTTTAGCATGAAGTGCCTTTCATTGGAAATGGCAATACCACAGCGAGAGAGGGAAGCTATCTTAAAATGTAAGGCATAGCTCAAGAGCAGCATTCAGGCTGTACTTCCAAGCAGGGATTTTCTGTATTTTAAGGATATTTTGCATATCCCGCACATAGCTAATAACGTGCTGAAATGTCAGACTTGTGTTACATCTCCCTTCTCGTTATCTGCACTTGCCTTTGGATGGAGGAGGACAACATAGAATTACCATTGAAATACCTCATTTATCTTGCAAGCTATTTGCCATACAAATTTTCCTTTAGGGAAAAAGCTGTGTTAGTGATTATAAGTTCCCTTAAAGGAGGCATCATTTCCCCTCTGAATCCAGGATTCATAGTTTAATGAAGTCAGAACAGTCATCCTCAGCTAAGATGCCTCACATGCCAAATTTTATCTCTGTCTCTGAAGACAGAAATTTAACACCAGTCATTCTTTACAGGGCAGTTTTGCATTTTGCTTCTGTTCCCCCAGTGCTGAAGGATGCAGTGATTGATGTGGTGGGATAACCCCAAAAACTGTAAATCAGGAGGAAAGCAGGGAGAGATGGAACAGCGCAGTGAGGTGCGATACAAACCAGCCAAGCAGGGCTTTATTTCTGCTGCATCATCACTGAGAAAAATGACACTGTAAATGAAATTGAGAGACCTAAGGAAAATGAATGGAATTTTTGGGGTTGAAATTTAGATTTTTTACCTCCTTAATACTTAGGTCTAGCATTATTTCGCAGGACAAAACACTTAAGTAAAGCAACATTAATTCCTGTTCACTGCAGGAATGAAATATCTGAATTAGTAAGGCATACTTAAAACTAAGCACAGCTTTAAGTTGGTCAGGATTTTGCTCCTAAGCAATGAAGCCCAGACACTGAAAGCAATCCTTTACCTTAAGCTGACAAGCTATTACTGCATAGCAATAATCGTTACCGTGTTTTGCCTTTGTTCCCTTTTAATTAAACAGGAAAATGTTGCGCCAAGCATAATGTGTTTGAGTTGTACAGGTCCCATCTCTAACGGTATTGAAGTTTAAACCTACTTTAGCTGGGTGTGCTGTGGCTTCATCAGCATCTGTGTATTATTTGAGATCTGTGGATCAAAGTGATGCTATCACAGTCTCTCCTGCACCAAACTGGGTAAGAGGGAGCAGATTACATCCATTACACATCTCAGAACACAAAATGGTGCAATGTTTGAAACAGCATAACAAAACCACCTCCCTTACAAGTGCCATCACTAGAGTCAGCAGCTTCACAAGCAGTCTGCAGAGGCTGCAATAAGAACAGCATTTTTGAACATTTACCTTACCTCCACAACCATTGTGCCATGGTGAAGGAACCGTATTGGTTCCCCAGGGCTGTCTGTGGCTCACTTTCTACAAAGTGCAGGACACAGCACAGCAACAGAGCTTGTATTTGCTACATGAAAAAACAAATACATTTTTCTGAAGGAAATTGCAAGGCTGACCTCATCCTTATTAAATGATGGTAAAAAAAAAATTAGCCTTCATAATGTATTTTGAATGTATTATGATGCTTTTAAAACAATCAAAAAATAATGTTCTTTCCTAAATTCGTTATTAAATTCTATAAGTGATAGCTTCTATAGCCTGCTTTGCAGTGCTGGAAGCTGTTTACTTGCACTGAGAAATGGCTTTTCAACCCTCCTTGGTAGATGGCTGCTTTGAAACAATGGGCAAAGGATACTGTAGGTAGCATGATATGAGTGATCTAAGAAGTGGGAGGATTCCCCCATCTTCTTGATAGTGGGATTTGGATAAACACTTATTCCCATGGCCTATGAATGAACCAACACTTGTCATTATTGCCACAATGTCCTGAAATTTTGAAGAGTAGTAGCCGGATATAAGGCTAAATAAAAATAAAAATAAAAATACACAAAGTAGTTATCTCAATTGTACCATTCCTGGTTGTGGCTAATTACTGGTACTCTGAGAGCTGAGAGTAAACAAAATTAAAATTTCTGCTTGCAGTTGTAAAGTCAGTAGAATTTTAGGTAGGAGGGAAAAAAAAGAATTGGTGAGTCAATTTAAGCACGAACATATGAAGATCCTCATTAAAATGGAAACAGGGGAACATACCACCAGAAGTATAAAACAAACCCTGTTCCATGTTATTATCAAGTATTATCAACTGAGCATCCAGCTGATCATGTCTTCTAATCAGTGTGACTTTCTTGCAAATGTTTTAATGTTTAAAGTTTCTTTTTCTCTAATTTTTGAGCTCACTCTTGCTACATGCCAAGTTGCCAAAGTGGGTTTTAAGTATTTTTTCCTCAATATATACAAACATATGCACACTACTGTATCCTCCCACCTGCGTTGACCAGCTTCTTACCAATATCCTGATTTATTCTGTTGCAAGCTGGTCACCTGTGTTTTCCTAACCAGGGAAATCTTAATTCCAGTGGAGACCTGGAAATATCCCAAGCAGATTCAAACAAATGACATGGTGATGGAAAGAGCACAAAGAAAGTAGATAAGTTGCAACTTCTGAGGTCACAGTCTTTACCTGAAGTTTCTTTCCATGTTTCTATCAAAATATTTCTTTCTATTTTGGAAAAAAATTGCATCAGTTTCTGCTGCCCACCTGATGCCTGTTGCCAGCCTGGTTCCAGTGGTGCTGGTCCAGCAGTTTGGGGACACACAGAGAACTGCATCAGGGAGCTGGTGCAGCCCCCATAGCATCACAGCCCTGGCTGCTTTGATTGCAGCTTCCTGGTTATTTATTTTGCATATTTTCCTCCCAAGTGCATTCTTATCAATCTCTTTCACTGGCATTTTAGAGATAAATCTCTTCATAGTTCCCTCAGACAGGAGAGTGTGGGACAGTGCTTGTACATATTTCATTGTTTCATTGTAATTTGGGTTCTCTAAAATGGAGTATTTTGACTGAACTTTTGCCTGCTCTATCTTGTGTCCTTTTAGAAACGCTTCTCATCTTTGGGTGTATGTTAAGTAACTGATAATGTCATTATGGTTAAAGCTTGGGTTTATCAGGATATTAGTGTTGAATTGTTATTGTAGTTGAACTATTGTAGCAGAACCTCTATTTTTCTGATAGATATTGTGGTCCCTAATTATAATCTGCACACTGTTGCCTTTTCCACTGCAGTTTTCAGTGGGCTGAGGCGTTAGAGGTTATTTTTTCCTTATTTTTTCAATAATGCTCAAATAATTTTCCCTGGTCACTTGGCTAATGCAAGTTCTATTTCACATGTTTTTCTGTCTGCTCTTTTTCTTTTTAATTTTCCTATATGGCACTTTTTTTTAAATAGAAAACTTCATAATTTTTTGCTGCTTTTTGTTGGGGCAGTCAACCAAGCAGTCTTGGTTCCTTGGTCTTCACCCACATTATTCCACATCCCATTTTAGCATCATTTTCTAGTGTGGAATTCAGATCTGACCCCCAAACAAGGAAGGTAATGAGAAACATGAAGGTATTTGAGGCTGAGGCTCAAAGGGATCCAGACGTCACGGAACTGGGGCAGAAACAGAAAGCTTTGACTAGTTCTGTAAGTTCCTGATGACAAAACCAGAAGAGGTTCCATGCCTCTGGGTGGGGTTGGAGACACTGGTAACTGAGTGAGGAGCTGCTTCAGGCTGTTTAAGGAGAAATCCTATTGCCTTTGATGCTGTGCTCTGAAATAAGCACAGGAAGGTGAGAGCTGAGGGCAAGGGCTGTGCACAGATGGAAAGGTACACTGGCAAGTGCAAAGGTTTCAGTTTGACTCTACTGGAGTGCTTAGTGTTTTCGACTTCAAAATACATTTGGGGTTTTTTTTTGTTTGGGTTTTTTGTTTGTTTGGTTTGGGGGGTTTTTGGTCACTTCTCCAGTTTTACTTTGTATTTTAGTATGCAATGAGAACAGGTTGAAAGCAGAGTGGAGAATTATATCTGCTTTTTATTTAATTGAACGTATGTTCTTTTATTGACAATGTTCCTACAATGGAATGCAAGAAGGTTTTGAACAATTTAGCCTTTCAGAAAACAAAAACCCAAATTGCAGAGCTCTTGCTTTGCTTTTCCCCTTTACACTCACATCAAAAGAGAATCTGATTCTTCCTCCCTTTCCATCCTAACCTTGTGCCAGCCTTTGTAGCAGCTGCATACTGATTGCAGCACTTTTCTTGCCCTGTCTGCATGGTCTTTGTCCCTTTGTCAAGTTTTGATAGTTAATTTATACCAAGCTCTTAGGTACTCTGCTAAGGAACATTTTTGATTACCTGAGCATATGAATTATTCCCACTCTATAAAATGGATTTCAAAAGAAAAAAAGTCATACTCCAAAAATTTCAAAACAACCCTTTTATCAATGTCATTTTATTATTTGATATTTTTCTTTATTGTGTACACAATTAATTATTTCTTTAAGATTCTTTCTTCACTTTCTGGTCCTATTTCGAGTTTATATGGCATGTAAATATTTTTTAGCCTATCTTTAGTCCTGTCCCTAATTGTTTACTGAACATGATTGCCTCCTGTTACTGCTTCAAGATTCCAATTTTGACTATAGAAATTGTACTCTCTCCTCCTTGCCCTCTAACACCTCTCAGTGCTATGACAGTATATTTACCACTTAAAGACATTTTTTTTCACATTTCAAAGTCTCTTTCCAGTGTATTTTAACATCAAAGTCTGTTAAATGAATATCTAAAATCTGATTCTGTTTTCTCCTTTCATCCTGAGCTGATTTTCTCCTTATGCTACCCATGCCTTTACTCTTCTTCTGCACATCCTCTGCCATGTACTTCACTTGGAATCACAGCCAATACTCTAAAGAGCCCCAAGTTCTCAAAACAATATGTTTCTGGACTGTTTTTCCTTGCCTAAACTTCTGTTTCCATCAACTGAACCACAGACGGTATAAGATGGCTTCTGAATTGACCATTAAAGTCAGTTGATTAGCAAACACAGTTCATACACTGATATATTACTTAAAGTATTCTCTAAGAAACAAAGGAACCTTTGCATTGCAATACACAAGTATTGTTTGCCTGTAGAGAGTCCAGGAGTTGTTCCCAGTTCTGTATAATACATGTAGCATTCGTTCACGTGACTATAACAGTTTTATTTTATTTTCTGAGAACTATCATTGCATTAATTCATGTTTCTTTTATAGCTGCCAGGAAGAGAACATTCTATTAGTCTATTGATTTAGTAGGAAAGCAGTATCTTCTCTTTGTTTATTAATTACTTTTGAAAAGGGAAATAAATTCTCATTATTCACTGCTCTGTTACTGAAAAGCACTTTAGAAAGAATTACTCAAGCTTTCCAGAGTGAAAAATTGTAATGTAAAGAAGTTCAAGCAAATTTCTGAAGAATTCTCCAATTAGAAAATAGAAGTAATACTTCAGATTTATTAAAAGAAAAAGGAAATTATGTTTAGCTGGTAATTAAATACACTTGTAAACTTCATTTAAGAAGAGCACTTGCTGAGGTAGTAAAAAGGCTTGGAGAAAGGGAATGTGTGTTAGAGCTACAGCAACAAGGGGCAAAAAGACTGACCAAGAAATCAGAAATCAGCTTCAGCCCTGCTACCTGTGTCTGTTGCCAGTAACAAAGTGACCTCGGCAGGTGGGAGGAAAAAGAGGTGGAAAGATGGGTCTCAGACTTTGTCTCTGCAAGTTGTGCGTGTAGCTTAATGGAAAATAATTTCATCTCTGTTTCATCGCAATTGCTAAAATCTTCCCCTATGTTCATTGGTGATGTATCCTCATCTTCCTCTTGTTTTTCTACCTTATCCTTGCCTGTGTGCTGGGAAGAGACATCCTTTCTCCTCTGCTCCATTTCTGATGTGGTTAGGGATTTCATATGGTGGAGATGTTCAGCTAATTGTATTTTTCAATCCAGAAGACCAGCTACAGAAAAATTCTCTTTGAAGGGGTCATGCATCTTCTCCTGCTAACTTCAATATATATATTAAATGCATGTTTAACAAAACTGACAGAAGTAAGCAGCAGAAGCCCAAGAAGACAAAATCAACATGAATATCTACACCAATTGTCTTCTCCGTTATTCCAGTTCACTCCCCCCCCAGCTGTGAGACAACTTGCTGTAATCACAGGACGACCATCAGTCCCAATCCACACTCCAGCAGACAGCAGGGAGCACGTACCTCACTGATCTCAGAGTGAGGGAAAATTTTTTGAAATTTTTTGGTGTCTAGTAAGTCGTGAACATCAAATGAAGATTTTCCTACTGGCAAGGCATTAGGAAAATCTCGCTTCCATGAAGGTTTCCTGGAGGGGAGTAAGGCAAGCACACATGGCAGCAGTTAGATGATTTTGTTGGAAGACAAACCTACCACAAGATGAAATCTCCAAGAAATTAAATCTTTGTGAGCTCTGCCATTCACAGAGACAAATCTTGAAAAGATGGTATGAAAGTTGTTAAATTTAAAACTCCTCCAACTTTGGAATGCCCTGATGGCTGGAAGAAAGGAAAAAGAGAATGACCACAGAGGAGTGTACATTTGTCTACCTCAATTAGCTGTGCTTCCTATTCTTGTGGTGTATGACAGCCCTGCCTTTACCTCCCTCTGGGACATGTCTTTAAAAAAAGACCTTGCCACAAGAGAATAGTGAGTAAATCCTACAACCCTGTCAAACATGATGGAAATGGAAGTGCTGAGAATTGAGCTGGGTCTACCAAGCTTGGGTCCTACGCTTTCCAAGGCAAACTTAAAAGGAAATATATATATATATTTTAAAAAAAAAACAAAGTCGGCAGCTGCATTCAAATTGGGAATTTTATGTGGTATGTTTTTTCTCTTCTCCTTCTCCGTTTGTGTGTGTGTGTGTGTGCACGCATGCGTTTTATCTATAGGCAAGATTGTTGCCTTTTTGTTGAAATCATTCCCAGAAACATATTTCCAGAAAATACATGAGTGATGGTGATTTATGGCAGTGTGCTTTAAATCTGCACTGGTAATCAGCTAAAATAGAAAACATAGCATCTCTAGCATGTGTATAGTTTCAGTCATTTTGTGAAGAGTGTGTCATGGGATGGTCAAAAAATGCACAGATTTGTGTGCATGCTTTTGGGATGTCTGTGTTGAATGATTTCCAAATATACAATAATGATATAGGAAAGAATATAGATTTCTGCTGTAATGAGCCTCATTTATGGCCTTCTCCAACACAGTCTACCCAAGTGGATAGGTACAAATATGCACTAGAATACTGTGTATATTCCCAGACTTGGAAAGTAGAAGAATGGCATTTCTATGAGAGGTGATCTCTTATCAGCCAAATGCTGCAACATGGTGTTCTGCCCTACCTCTGAAGGACACATATAAAATATTCCTTGATGTCACTGAGAGCCTCCATTTATCACAAACGAGGGACAAGTTAGGGTAACACATCTCATTGTAACAATGTGTTGGGTCAGTCTCTTCCTACAGATAGCAAGTGACAGGATGAGAAGAAATGACCTCAAGTATTGTCGTGAAAGATTTATATTATATTGAGAAAAATTTCTTCACTGAGAGGATGGTCAGGCACTGGAACAGGCTGTCCAGGAAGGTGGTGGTATCAAAGTCCCTGTAAGAGTTCAAAAGGTGTGTGGAAATTGTACTTGGGAAATTGTACTTCCATTTCCATCATGTTTGACAGGGTTGTAGGATTTACTCACTATTCTCTTGTGGCAAGGTCTTTTTTTAAAGACATGTCCCAGAGGGAGGTAAAGGCAGGGCTGTCATACACCACAAGAATAGGAAGCACAGCTAATTGAGGTAGACAAATGTACACTCCTCTGTGGTCATTCTCTTTTTCCTTTCTTCCAGCCATCAGGGCATTCCAAAGTTGGAGGAGTTTTAAATTTAACAACTTTCATACCATCTTTTCAAGATTTGTCTCTGTGAATGGCAGAGCTGGGTAGACCCAGTTCACAGTATATTGGTGAACATGGTTAACAGTTGGACACGATGATCTTACAGGCCTTTTTCAATAGAAGTGATTCTATGTTTCTATGATCTGAGAGACAGACTTTAGTTGGGGTTTTTTTGGTGGGAAAAGAGGATGGTAAAGAGATTTCCTATTTGCTAAGATCAGATCACAAGATAATCAGAACAACTGAAAAATGTTGAATTACAGAATCTCAAATAAATTAGAAGAATTTAAGAAAATTAAGAATTTAAGAATTAAGAATTAATTAAAAATTAAGAATTTAAGAAAAGTAGACAAGAAAACAGAAAAAGCCTTTGGCAAACATTTTTATGCCTCACTAACATATGGAGGAGTGAAAGGAGTAGATAAAGGAACTGCACTGCTAAAGTTGTACAGTTATATAGAAGATGCAATATTCTTTCCCTTCCAGTCTCCTTCAGATGCTTCAAAAATGGTAGATGACCCAAAATTAAGCAAGAAAAAAAGCAGCAAAACTGACAGCAATTTCAACTGATTACCTATGCAGAGGACTTAGTGTGGAATCAATCCAAAATTGCTGCTGAGATTTTACAGTAATGAAACAGAGTGCACAAAAAAAGACCGAGATGATGAGAATAAAGACTTATGGCATCTCTCTGTCTCCTACTAAAAGCTGCAGAATTCAAACAATGTTCCAGGTTAAAACATACTGTATTATGATATTTGCATTGATTTTCATACTAATTCATGATGTCACCTGGTTAATGTGCCATGGTAGTCTCCATTACATTAATCTTTATGCATTTAACAAATTTGCATTTAACCATTACAATACTGTAATGAGGTGAAGACAGTCTTATCTGGCAGATTGACCATACTGAACAGAGAGTGAACTGTAGCACAAAGGAGCAGACTCCTAAATCTCCTAAAGTGTTAGCACACTCATTATCCATTGAAATGGGGATCCAGTCCTCAGTTAGATGCTCTAAGTAGAGTAAAAAAATCCATGTCTCAATATGGGATCACATTCACCTTGCCACACTCTAAATATCAGGTATCCAACCTAAACTAGTTGTCTGCAGTCTCTTTCTGTTCTATTTTCATTTATTTTATAATTTAGGAAAATTCAACTTTATACTGATATGGTGGTATGGGCATAGTTGCTCTAAAAAGCTGCGTTTCCAGAGAAACTTAGACATTCATCAGGGCAAAATGCTTTGACTGGTTGAGAGTTCAAGGAATTTAATCCTGTCTTCCTCACAAACAGCTTTTTTTTTTTTCCTTGTTACCTTCTGCTGCAAAGTCAGTTATTTTCAAGGTCAGTCCAAGTAGATATATTTCTAGATAGCATCCAACAATTTCTCTTTTACTGGTCAATAGCACTATTTTCATTTGGTTTTGGATTATTTTTTGTCTCTGGACTGGGTGTAGTGATTCAGGTTCTGGTTTAATTTTAAGTGTCTCAGGTTAACTCTGGTGCTGTGATAATAATATTGTATCACTCAAGTCTATCTGCCTTTTGCATAAAACTGATATATATTTGAATTCTGTGTTATTACTTAGTTTCAGTTGTTGTTCAACTGTTCAGCAAATAAACAGCTGGTTTTTTGTCTCTAGTGGAGGCTCTTTTCCAATGATAAACTTAAGCAGTTTCTGCTTATCACCTAGGGTGGCTTTGGATTCAGCTAACTAGTTCCAGGTGTCTGTTATGTATCTACAGTACAGACAAGTGTCTACCTGTATGCTAGGTATTTATAATTTCAGCAAATGAAGAGAGAGTCGTTACAACCAACAAGACACAATTCACATGTCTAAGTGCAGAAATCGTCATAATTTCTTGTACTGAAGTTATCTGCCTATCACAGGTACATGGGAGATCTCCACCTTTCTGGAATGGCTGCTTGAGATCAGGTGGGATAGCCCAGAACATCACAAATGCCACTAGTTGCCTAAGTCACAGCACTTAAACTGACTGCCAAGGTATCCAGGGTGTTTTCTTGTTCACACAGTTTGGGCTGTGCTTTAGGAGATGCATACCAACTCCACAGAGTGTATCATCTTGATCTCCAGAGAATGGGGGTTTGACACCTTTTCTTCATCTGGATCTAGATTCTCTTTAAGGCCCCATCTAACCTGTATAAACTGTATATAAATGCTGCATTTGGACACCTAACTTGGGACATCTCATATCTCCAATTTCCATGAGATCTTATGACTTAAATAAAATCAAATAGAAATATGCAGTGTGTCTTTTTAACTTCCTCAGCTCCATAAACATTCAAACGTGCATATTTCAACATCATAGGATTCTATATGATAAAAAGGAAGTCTGGGAAGCCCCTGTACTTTTGATTTCTAGAGGAAGAGTGATCAGTAGGATGGAAAATCCCAGCCATTTGCAGCACGCTTTATACACTATGCTGTCCAAACATTTTCTGGGGAAAAAAATAACAAACAAATCAAAACATACTGGTTTGATCCATATGCTATTCAGCCAAGTGCAAATACTAACCTTCAAAAACCACAGACAATATTTTTAGAGTTTAATTGCTCCCTAATTGGGTCTCATTGACCAGTTGTTTCTTGTTGCTTTCTTTCTAACTGAAGAGACAACCTTAACAGTGGATCCTAAAACACAGAATGGGTGGGATTAAATCACAGAATCACAGAATGGCTTGGGTAAAAAAAGACCTTAAAAATCATCTAGTTCCAGCCTCTCTGCCATGGGCAGGGACACCTACTAGACCAGGCTGCTTAAAACTCTGTTCAACCTGGCCTTTAACAAAACCAGGGAAGGAACATCCAAAACTTCTCTAATTAAGTGGCACTTCTATAACAGTTTTGTAATTTTGTTCAATCAAAACCCTTTCTGGGTCCTGGAGAGAGGTGACAGGAGTGATGAAGTGGATTAAATGCATAGCTGGGAGTCCCTGTTGAGATCACAATTTACCAGTACTTGTTATGTTTTCCTATTCACTGACTACTTCTGAAACCACTTCAGCTGATCTCAGGCACTGGAAAGGCTTATTGAAGTAGGAGATGAATCCAGAACATGCATAGACATATAAAAAATCCTTTTGAATAAAACAGTGAACAACAATCAATAGATTTGCAATAGGACTAGACTTTACATCAGAAACTATAAAAGAGGGAGTGCACATTTCTATGAAAGTCATTGGAAACCAGGATGCTAGCTTTAACCTACAAAAACTCAGACAGGTCAAGAGTAGCTAATAAATCACCTCTTCTTGTGTCATGACAAACTTGAAGGAAGAATTCAGGCTAGAAGTTCCACAGTGTGAAAAAAACAGAGCAGATTCTCTATGATTTATTTCAGCTGGATTGTTTGCTTTTCCAATCTGCACTTGTTAACCAGCTAGGTACCTCTTCCTTCTTTCTTTTTCCTTTGATCTTTTAAGGCTGTAGAGGCCTTGTAGACCTTTTTTAATTGCGCCTTTGTTTGTTTGTTTGTTTGTTTGTTATTTAGGGAATAGATGTTCATAGCTCAACACAGATTCTAGTAGTTTAAATCTAAGGTATTTGTATGAATGTTTTCCTCCAGCTGTGCAAAAGACTCCCCAGTAGTGTTAGGTAAACACACACCTTGTCTCCATTGGGAATAATTTGCCTTCTTTCCATCACTGGCTCTATAGAGCAGTAGTGAGGAGCCCAGGAAGAGCCAGGCAGAGGACAGGACTTCAGATGATGCCACAAAGTGACACAAAGCACAAATAAGCAGAGGAAGAAAAAGACCTCTCCCTCTAATCTGCAATGACACACCTATCTCTGTTGCAAAGCTTGCTTCTTCAAGGAAACATACGGACTTTTACATCACCTCGCTACCCCACCTGTCCCTCTTGATGTCCATCATATGGTCCCTGCTTTCAAAATACGATGTTGTGAGCCCTCTGAGGTGGCATCTGTTGTTGTGTCACTTGCTCACAGAGGCTTGCACAATGGGGTTTTAAAGCATGGCTCTAGTTTCTAGGCACTAAGAGAATAATAATAAACAATATTAAAAGCTGTAGGAGCTGCAATAAAACATGCATTTATAGGGCTTAGCTTGATGCATACCTAACAAATCATTTAAGCTTTTAAATATATATGTATAAATAAACAGCAACAATAAATAATATGAAACTGCAGCTGGGAGAGAACTCTTATGGCTGTTAATTTTTTCTCCCCACTTATCTTCCTTCTGCATAAGGGATAAGAATAGGTTTGCATTGCAAATTCCAGGCAGTCGATCTCTCCTCAATGACAGTTTTGCCATAATTCTCCTAATTTCAAGCTCCCGTTTAAAAAGTTAACAGTAAGTGACATCCAGGCCATTTTTGCAGTCATCGGCAGCTGACTCAGTTGATTCATTTCCACAGATTTAAGTTGTTGCATGCGTAGTCAATCCCCCTGGAAAAAGGCTGCTTCCCCATATCAAATGGCTTGTGCAGACTCCAAATCCTGATTTTTAAATAAGCATAAAAGCTAAGGTTTTTAGGGTCTGTGTCATCAGTCCAGCCCAGCTCTCAGGAGAGAGTTATATGCCATTTGCAAAATCTTCTCTTCAGGAGTTTTCATTATGGTTGTTACTCCAGAAACACATGAACATACAAAAATACGATCCAGAATAGCTCCTTTTTTTTGAAAATCATGTGTGTACTGGTCACGAAATAATTTTGATCTAAGGACTCATATCATCTAAAGGACTGACCTCTGATAAGCAAAAAAATATAGTTATGACTCACTAATTTGATATGAGAAACCACTGGTCAGTGCTACTCATGTTAGTTCACTCAATATGTTCCTTTCTATTTTTATAAGGATTAGTCAACAGGAATTCCTCTGCTAGAACCAAGAAATATTACTGTGTAAAACATATTTACATTTTAAAGACTTTGTTCGATCAACCTAGTATCACTATACATCTGTTAAGTTTGTTCAAATTCCAAAAATGGTAAGCAGACATTATGAAATCAGTGTAATCCCTAAAAGAGCTGAGACTGTTTAGTCTAGAGACCAAAAGACTAAGGGAAAACAGGATAATCATCTCCAAATATGCAGAAAATATTTTCAAAGAGAAAAGGAATAAAACATTCTCTTTGTCCCCATTGAATAAAGTAGAAGCAAAGGCTTCAACTGCACCAGAGAGCTCTGGGTGAAATTGCTGGGAGAACTTTCTAACAGGAAAGCAAAACACAGGACTAAGTTTCTTATGAGGCTGCAGCATCTTTCCCAGAGGGTTTTACAAAAAAACCCAAACCATAGACCAGGAAGGGTTTTTTGCACCCTCTACGTAGGCTATCAAAGAAGAATATGTTGACACTCCCTTTTTTTCCACACTATTTTCTACTAATCTGTACTTTTCCAGGCTTTTCCATGGACAGGCTTTCCACTCTGTTTCAAACTACTACTAAAGCTGAGAAATTTAGGATGAAATTTCTTTTGTAGAAGTACATTTTTGTAAACTTTCTTCAGATAGATGCTTCATCATGGGACTTCTGGTCTAGACCAGAAGTCAGTTTTTATTTTATAAACAGCCTGTTTACAGAAATCACAGCAGTTCTGCCTTTAGGTATCCTGAAAATAACCTGACAATAGTCCCAATGAGTAATGCTGGGTAAGCAGTTATATTTGTACCAAGGAGAAGAAAAATACAGCCACAATTCTGATATGACTTCTGCTGCTTCTGCTGTTGTTGCTTCACTGTACTCTTTGCACTTTTGTGCACCTACTGCCTGCCCTTATTTTTAAATATACAAAATTCACGTATAAGAGCTTAGAGATAAAAGTGGTAAGAAGTGTTACAGGTAGCTGGACTTTATGGTGCCTGTAGCTTTTCTTGCTGGAATCAAAATCTTGCTGTTTACAACAGTGCCAAGCAACTTTCTCATGCTGCTGTTGTGATGCCCATATTGACTACTGCTGGCAGTGTATCACTGACAAATGTGCTGCATGAAGGGAAGACAACCTCACCTCTGAGAATGAAAACCACAGGAACTCATTTTTGTCAAGGTATTTTATGTACACGTATAGGTATAAGCTCTCAGAAATCTCTCCTGCTAAAATTTCAGCTTCTCAGGGTGGTCTCACGTGACAGCCCTTTTAAAGAAAATTCGCTTAAGTAGATTCATTTGCATTTTAAAGAAGGGTGTAGGAGGTAGCAATTAAAGAAGAAATTCTTAGTTAAATTTGTTCCTTTACACAATGTCTTAAACCCTTCTTCCTAATATCTAACTTCTGTTTTACCATTCCTCTCTCCCATTTGACTCAAAAATAAATAAACCTAGAAATATTTCCTTGACCTGATAATCATGCAGGTTAAACTGCAAGGCTTTATATTCTGGCAAATGCTATGAGAATAAAACAAAGCCAAAGTTAAAATATAGGTCCATGTCTGTAGTGTTCTGTACCTCTGCCTAGCCATATACTTTTTCATGCCTGTTATCTGTATTGCAATGACCTTGCTTTGGGAGCTGTATCATGCTCGCGTTGCAATATCATGGCATTCTAACTCTGCTTGTGGCATCTATGTAGATAACAAACCTGAGCAGACACTGGTTCCCTTTCTTAAAGGGAATTTTAGCTTTTTCACTCTAAAATTTCATGTAAAATTAACATATTCAAATGGTAACAGCTATAAGTGAAAAGAAAAATCGACTCAGTATATTTAATACCAGGAAGCTTTTGATAAAGGAGTTAAGGTTTCTTGTAATGTTTTAAGTTAAGATAAACCACGCCTCAAAATTAAACTTGAAAAGCACGTACTGTAAGTTAAAGTTACCCTGAAACAACAATCAGCTTAGCACGTTTGGGAGTTTCAAACATGACACTTAGTGTGAATTTCTTGATCTCAAGGTGGGGTTATATGGAAAGCAATACTGTGAGAAGCAACCACAATGTATTTCAGGGTATGAAATTGCCAACATTGCTGAGACATTCTTACCTGTACCCAGTTCAATATGTATTGGATAAATCATAGGAAAAAATGTTTTGCAACTCCTTCAAATATTCAGGATTTTAAATTATGAACTATCATCAAAAAATTGACTACTTTTCTCTTAATAAGAGAGTACTTTGCTTCATTCTGCTGTAAGTCATGCTTGGACTATTTGAATTCTGTTGTGTTTAACAAGATTCAGACAATTCATTTTCTCTCAAGATGATAGAAGGTATACAATGTCATTTATGGTTGTAATTCTCTTTCATAATTTTGCTCAGCAATTTTTTTTAGTGGCATGCTCATTGAAAATGGAACCATTAAATGTAATGTAAACATATCTGAATTGAGATGTTAACATTTAAAAATTGCCTCATTTCTCTTTAATGTGTTTTGCTGTTTTTCTTGCCTAATTATCATTCTTTTCAATATTTATGTTAACATGACCTTTCTCTGACTGAATGGCTTTAACTGCTTCTCAAGTACTTATAGCATCATGATTTTTAAATTAAATTATGTTGTTGTGGAGAGATTGCAATGCAGCCCACAGAATAGCAGGGAAAGGAACAAGTTTCTGTTAGTCCCAGAATATGAATGTAGTGATACTGTTTATTAGTTCACTCTTCTAATCAATGCAACTGTACCAGAGGAAGTATGAGTCTGTTTCTTGTTCATGATTAGAAACATTCCAGTAAATTTAATGCTGGTCAAAATTGTCAGACCGAATAGCTGTGAAAGATTGTTTAATGTTGTAAAATGTATATTACTTTTATTTATTATGCCTTCATCCTGCTGACAGAAGTAAGGTTACACCACAGATTCTGTTTACCCATGGGAAAAGATCAATGGAACACAGGCAGTAAGATTTGGCTCCACATCTTGAATTTTCAGGTCAATGTTATTCCACAGCCAAAACCTACTCTTTTGAAATCTGTGAGGTCTAAGGCTACAGCGTGTGCAATAATAAGCAAATGCAGAATTTTCTTGAAAACAGTGTGAGATGCTTACTTTGATTTTCTGCGTATCTTTCAGCATACGTGTTCTGTGTGTCGAGAATTTAAGAGTAAAGACCAGACTATCGACTCAGTTTCACCATGAAACCTGTTATTGTATTACCAGACTTCTCAAATGTTTTTTTTTTTACCTCCATCCCGAAGAAAAGGACGGTTCTTCTCAATTCTTCCACTGTTCTGCATTTAGAGATGACAATGAGTAAGAATATGATGAGCTGAAAGACGTGAAAGACACACATCAAGGGAAAAAGCAGGAACAAAATAAATCATTGAAAATAAAATCAAAAGAGGTGCAGATATTTAATATTTAACTTTTTAACATTGAAAGATGTGAACAAAATTAAAGACAAAATAAGACTGAAGGAAAATAATGGATGGTAAAAGAATGCCTAAAAATGAGACATTAAAAAAAACCCTAAAAAACAGAAATAGTTCATGAACTGTAGCAAAATGAAAGTCAGGTAAGCTTTAACTGAAACAGTCACTGATTATCAAAATTTGTATGTATGCATCTCACTCTTTAATTCCATTTTACATAAAAATGCCAAATAGAAATAAAAGAACTGGCAGCTAACTGTTGATAAGTTCACATAACTTACTCCACAAGCATGGAACAAAGCCTAATCCAAAAGAATGCTGAGTCTTCAAGGTTTTCTGTCCTCAAGGGTTGAGCAATTGGGTATGATCTGACACTGTACTTTGTGCAGAGCTTGCTTGGGCTGAGTTCCTTGGTGGAATTAAAGAAGAGGGCATTTTTTCCCTGTACGCAAAACGTGTATAGTCTGCTTCTGATTGACTTCTTCTTGTATTTTGAGAAGGTAGGGAATAAATAAGGGAACTATTTGAAAGGTCGATGTATAAGTCAGAAAGGCCAGTATCTTTAGGCAAGTTGCTACAGATGAATGGTGTGTCTGGATATTCCAAAATATGAGGACAAAAAAAAGCATGACATTCCTAGAATCATAAGTTGTTAAGGCTGGAAAAACTTACAGTCATCAAATCCAACCATCAACTCAGCACCACCACCATGTTCAACAGTAAATCGTATTCCAAAGTACCCCATCCACATGTTTTTTGAACACTTCCAGGAATTGTGGACCATACAACATCCATAGGAAGGCTGTTCCAAAGCCTGACTACTCTTTCCCTGAAGAAATTTTCCATATATCTTATCTAAACCTCCTCTGGTGCAAGTTGACGTAATTTCCTTTCATCCATTTTTATTTTCAACATTGAGTGAACTTGTCTTGGCCAACAAGTTTCTGACACTTGTGTCAATAGCACTAATACAGCTTCTCCAACCCACCACCCTTCCTTCCTGGACGTCAGGCTTGGCCAGTTAAACTTTAACACTTGGTGTTCACAGAGGATGCTGTAAAGGTTGGCAAGACAGGGGAGCTCCCTCTGGGAGGTGTTCAACTGGAGTTAAACAAGGCAGGGTCACTGCCAAGTGCTTTGGAAAAACAGCATGAAAAGAGGCGAAGGGAAAAAACAGAGAGAGAAAGAGAGAATGCTATTTTTTTTATTTTTTTAATGGGGGAAGATGTCAAACTGTCATGTTAGTCTCTGCTGAGGTTCTGAGCACGAACAGTTGCCAGGGTAACTGTTGTGCCAAGCCTCAGCACTTATGTATTTTTTCCATTGATAATTGCTAATGTGAACAAGTGCTGGCTTGCACTTTACACCTGCCTGGCTTGTAAGTCTAGTTTAATTGGATGTGCCAAGATTGAGGAAAAAGTAATCTGCCCTTTCAAGACAAGTGACAGGTAGATGAAGTGTTGCTTAGGCCTTTACTGTAACAATTTTGCTGACAAAATTGCTATGAATTGTCTTCCCTCAATGCACATATAGTGCCTTTGTTTATAGAATCGAGAGTTTAAGCTTCAAGATTCATTATAGGTGATTATGCCATGAAGTTATTGGGGAATATCTTGGTGCTGCCTGGTGAAATTCTACTTTTACCCCCAGAGTTCTGAGTGTTTCATTTTATATGCATATATGAAGACATTTTTTCAAAGTGATGGAGAAAATTGAGGAAAACCCCTAAAATATTACTTCCCTACATATATATATGTCTGCATATAACGTTGTTGAAAAAATTAAATGGTTCTAAGGAAAAAACCTGGAGAATTAATAGGGAGAAGTTTTTTAAAAAATTCTGCTGATGGTTTGTTCCACAACCTCAGAAGTGATGTGGAACTTTGGAGTAATCAATCTTTGAATGTTCTATTCAAGATATTCTGAAGACTGGTAGGGAATGGCACCATCTCAAAATTCTTTAAGAAGTTCCCCTGAAAAAAATTCAGGCTTAAAGCCAAGGAACACAAGGATCATATAATGTTTTTCCAGGACCACCACTTTCTTAACTATATTGTCTCCATCCATATTTTGGGATACACAGCAAAATTCTATCAATAAGGTCTTATTCACTACTAAGCTGCACATGACTACCCCAAAAGGTGCAGAAAAGTTATTATAGGACCTTCTTTTATTGTTGTTCTCTTTTTTATCTTCCTTTTTTTTTTCTTTTTCTTCCTGGTCATAAGGATATTACAGTGACTCTATGCTTTTTATTTGCTTTTCAGAGCTGTGTCAAATCTGGCCTGCTCCATTTCTTAGTGCATTCACTGTGTGTTACTGTCTTTCTTTGATGTTGATTTCCTAGTGCACTTAAATGAAGTTTCCTGAAACCAATATGCCAGAGCAAATTAATATATGAATAATACATAGTGCTTATTTTAGCAGCTTTCATCAGCAGACCTCAAAGAACAGCATGAAGGATAGCAGGGAGATTGCCTTATACCATTCCATGAAGGAAGAAGCAGAGGTACAGTGATGTTGCTCTCCTTGCCTAAAACTGCACTGTCAGTGAGGGTAGATATAGGAGAAAACCATCCTACTTGACAAAAAAACATCCTAAAAGTTAGGCAGCATCAGATAGATCAGTAATTCTGATTGCATAACCTGTCTTCATTCTGAGTCGTGCCAAAGGTTTCATATGCGTCTCTTTGCTCGTGTGGGACTGTTTGAGGCTTAAAAGGTTGCAGTGTAAGGCAGAACACAGCTAGTCAGCCCAACCCACCAAGCTGCTTGGCAAGATAGAGTATTAAAAGTGAAATTAGTGAAATCCCAAACCTACTCCATAAAGCACTATGAACGCTAGATAGGCATTTCATGTCCAGAAACACGGTGGACTCAGAGGAGTGCTATTTTTGTTAAGATATTTAGGTTAAAAGCATAAAAAAGGAAGCTGCTGAAACTGCCCAGGAGAGCAGAGGGGATTTCAAACACCTTACTTAGGATTCTTTTAATCCATGTTTTCAGTGATATTCATTTACTTATGTAATTCCCCCATGAGATAGACTCATGAGGCTAAATTCTCTCTCATATTTCTGCTTGGTCACAGTGTCATGGAGATGAGAGAATTTGGACATACACAGAAGTAAATGAGAGTGTCATGTGGTTACCACAGTTGATAAGCCCCAACTGTAATGAAGCATTAGCTGGATGAGCTTTTATAAGTAGCTGCTGCACATAGAAGTGTATAATTTCATGCTATGGGTTAGTAGTGCTGATGAAAGTTTAGGAGTTCATCAGAGTTTACCCTATCACAATTTCCAATATCATCAGAAAGAAATTTGATTCACTTTTCAGTGAAAAAATTGACCTAGATTTGCAGCTTCACCACGGGGATACTTATAGAAGCATCTGTAACGGAGTTTATCCACAATGATTGTGACTAAACTGGAGCAGTAAAAGTATAATGTAGTGGAGAACTGCAATGCAATAGCAAATGTTGCTCTAATGATGAAGAAAAATAAATTGTAGAATTAAGTAAACAGATGATTTTAATTTACACAACAATCAGATAAAAAGTTATGATGTTTTAAAATCTGCATTATGAGTAAAATCACATTGAATGTTTTAGAGTGGTCAAGTTCAATTTTATTTCATGGTCAATCAATCTGAAAATATCACAGCAGAGATAATGGAAAAAATAGATAGGCTCTGACTTTACAACTTAGTAAGAGAAAGTTGCTCCCTGGAGATGTATGATCCATTCAGCTTTCCAAAGAAAATCAGGAAAAAAAAAAAGACAAATTGGAATGTTGACCAGGAAAATGTACTTCTTAGAAGCACTGTGGCTGCCTGGCTTGATACTTGCCATTTATCCAATATAATGACGCAAAAAGTTGTATCTTGGCCTGTATCAAGGATAGTGTGGGCAATGTGACCAAGGAAGTGATTGTCTTGTTACACTTGGCACTGTGAGGCTGTAGCTCAAGTACCAGTTAAGTTTTGGGCCCCTCACTTCAGAAGGGACATTCAGAATGGACATAGAATGTGTCCAGAGAAGGACAACAAAGATGGTGAAGGATGTAGAAAACATGTATTTTGAGCAGCTTAGAGAGCTGGGGTGGTATAGACTGGGGAAGAGGAGGGTCTGGGGGGCCCTCATTGCTCCCTACAACTGCCTGAAAGGAGGATGAAGTGATGTGTGGTTCATCTCTTCTGCCATGTACTAAGGGAAAAAACGAGACAAAATGGCCTTAAGTTGTGCCAGGGGTGTTTCAAACTAGATATTAGAAAACAAAGAATTTAACTGAAAGAGTGATAAGGCATTGGAATAAATTGCTGAGGGCAGTGGTGGGGTCAATGACTCTGGAAGTGTTCAAGAGGTATCTGAATGTGGCACTGGGGGACGTGGGCTAGGGGTGATTATGGTGGTGCTGGGTTGGAAGTTGGACTAGATGATCTTGAAGATCTCTGCCAACCTTGATAATTCTGTATTCAAAGCGAGGCTGGGTGGGACTTTGAGCAACCTGGTCTAGTGGAACATGTCTCTGCCCATGGCAGAGGATTGGAACTAGGTATTATTTAATATCCTTTCCGACCCAAGCAGTTCTATGATTCTGTGATAAGAAGATGGGATTATTCTCCCATTGACATGTTAAGATAAGTCACAAAGTCAAGAAAGTTTATCAGCTGGCTTGCAGCCATGGTGAGCAATATGGGGCAGACATTTACTGGCTTCTCTGCAGAGCTGGAGCTTCTGTTTTGGACCAAGGGTTCACGGCAGGCACTGTTGTCTGTAAATTAATTATAGGATTCAATTTTTGAGAAAGTGGGATCTGAGAGTCATGGAAAGGGATCTTCAAATGAAAACTTTAATCATACAGCTGAAACTTGACACATTTGTTTCTTCTTATGTTCTCATGAGCACATGTTACAGGGCTCACGAGATTGGGCAGGTACTGCAGTCTTTATTGAGTGATCTCCCTATGATAGTTCTTTAATCCACCACTCTTTATTATCTGTAAAACTCAGTGTAAGTTACAGCAAGTCATACATTTCCCTGTTTCACAATTGAAATCAAAGACATATCAGCAATGTCACTTCTTTATGCCCTACAAGTTTACCTGGGGGAAAGGCAAGGAATGACCAACGTCCAGTTTGCTTAGTCCAGTCTCACCATGCTCCTCACCACGAAAACAAACAAGCCTCCACGAAACAAAAGCCTCAGAGGGGAAAGGTGGGATCAGAAGTAGAAGCAAGGTGGCTAGAAAGGGATCAGAAGCAGGGTATAGGTGTTTGACACTTTTCTGTGTAATTAAATTCAGCACTGCAAATAGCCTGGGGTTTTTTTTCCCACGAGGGCAAGGTTGTTCTGGCATGCTTTTATAGATAGATAGATAGGTAGATAGATAGATAGATAGATAGATAGATAGATAGATATAATTAATGCTTCATCTCTCCTTTAACTCTGATATACTGAATGAATACTGTGTCTTGCAAGGACTGTCTTGTTCAAGGAAGGACACCACTGGTTCTGGTAAAAAAAGAAATTAAGCAGGAGTATTCAAAATTCTTATTTTTATTTCTTTGTTTGTTTCACAGCTGATAGAATTTTTTTCTCATTTTATTTTTCATCTTCCACTTCTCCAAACCCAAGTCGAGAATTTGCTTTTCCACTGAATTAAAGAACGGCATTTCCCCCCAAGTCCTCATCAGTTGCAAGTGCCTATTTAATTATTGTTAGACTTCAGAATTTTTACTCATTAGCATTAAACTGGTGCACAGCCATGTAGTACCTGCAGTGTGAGAAGTAACTAAGGTCAACATTTAAGAGCAAATCAAAAGAGAAGAGCACCACCAGTGTAGCAGAAATTAGAGAGAAGAAAGTAGAATGGAAGAAAATAAAGAAGGAAGTCCTCCTGGATTTCAGAAGTTATTATCATCCAATTCTTTCATTCATATTAGTGCAAGGTACAGTACTTTCTTTGAAATCTATGATGAAGAGATCCCAACTTTTTCCTTCAGGCACAGACTTCAGTTACACTGGCTTAAAATAATACACCTTTCTCTTAGCTATGCCCAACTAACTGCCAGCATGTCTCCTTGTAGCCATCCTGAATTCAAAGTCAGGCTATTTAAGCCAATACATCTTCTCCCTGGTCTAAAGTTTTACATTAACCTGAAAGGCAGGGAGAGCTGAAAATCATGCAAACAGTAATTCATAGAACTCAACTGATAAGCTGTAACTCATTAAATCATTATAACTCTATCACATTCATAAGTGTGTGTTCTATCCTTGTTCTTGTCTAGGATTTGTGAAAGGGCAAGATAAAAAATACGTTTTCCTGATTTCCACACTACCAGTCTGAGGGAGAAGCAAACACTTGACATAGTCATGATCTATATAAGTAAAATTTTGATCAGATAAACATGAAAATTACAAGAAGGAATGAAAATCCCAATTTTTCTGTAGAGGAAAACTGATTTTCTAGACACATTTTCTTTCTGGTTCATCTTTTTTATATTTATCCGCTTTGCTATCGAAAGCAAAGGCAGCATGTAGGCTTGCGTCTCTAAGTGTGAAGGACAATCCACAAAACTTCAGTGACAAAAAATTGTCCCTGTAAATTGCAGCCACTGTTTTTTTCCAGGCAGTTTGCCTGGGGTTGTTTTGCTTTTTTTTTTACTGTCACTGCTGGGTGTCAATAGCCTCCTTCTTAAAGCATAACAGCTGGGAAACAGGAGCAGAACAAGCTGGAGCCAACTACTTGCAGAAGTTTTCTTTACCTGTAAATTTATTTTGTGGCTAGAGTTACTATGACAATGGTGACTGAGCTGAAATTACTGAAAGGGCTTGGTCACTTTTAGATAAGCACTAAAATGTTTAATTGCCATCTCTGGAACTGTTAAAAAAACATATGGATAGGGAACTTGGAGATACATAATGTTTAGTGGTGAACATGGAGGTGGTGCTAGGTTGATGGCTGGAGATGAACTCAGATGTATTTTCCAGCCTCATTGATTCTACAATTCTAAGACTCAGGCACTGGGATGGTTAGATTTGAGGCCAAGGCCCATATCACATTTAGGTTCAGAGCAAGCCGCTTCAAAATCCCACAATTTCAACTTCAAACGGCAGCAAGGTCTGGTGATCAGATGACCTAGTATCATTTCTAGAACTTCTTAGGAACTAAGTGTTCTCATAATTTTGACTCCCCAGATAGCCAAAACTAAAGCACCTGGTACTGCTCTGACAATGTCAGGGAAAACAGGAAATACTCTTCCACTCCACAAAAGATAAAAATGATCGGTGTGTTCAATGCAATTAACAAGAATATGGGAAGAAGACAAGAGCAAATGGCCTCAAGTTGTACGAGGGGAGGTTTAGATTAAATATTAGGAAAAATTTCTCTCCTGAAAAGGTTGTCAGCCGTTGGAACAGGCTGTCCAGGGAAGCGATGGAGTGTCCCTCCCCAAAGATATTTAAATCGGGACATGAGTTTGTGGTGGGCTTGGCAGTACTGGGTTATCAGTTGGACTTGATAGTTTTAAATGTCTTTTCCAACCTGAAAGGTTCTGTTTCTATGATTATATGAATCTGTCCTGTTCCTGTATCAAGACCATCTACTATGGTGTTTTAAGTTTGTGAAGATGAAATTATATCAGAAGGGTCCTGACCTGACGTTAAATATTTTGGGTTTACCTTACCATTGTGTATTACTTTCTTAAAAGTATATTTTTATATATTTGTAACATATTTATACATGTAAATTTGTGTGTGTGTGTCTTGAATATTAAGTATTACAACTTTAAGTAGATGGAGTACCTTTTTTGTCCTAGTGGGATGCAGGATGGATAATGAAGGTGAACAGTCATATTATAAGATAGATGTTTTGATACTATTAGGTATACCTGGACCACTTTTTCCTTTTGGTTGTACATATCAGTAATCCTTTTTTTAGGTCCAGGAATGGAGGCTCACTGACCTTACTACAGAAAAATATATAATTTGGTTTATAGTGTAATGTATTGTGATTGAAATAAAAATGTGTGTCCCGTAAATAATAGCTCAGAAAATCTCCGGTATAAACCCATGATATAACAAGATTGTGACTTTCTAAGCGTTCTTAGAATCAGCAACACAAGAAGAGCCCTCAGTTCTGTTGTGTTGTCTTAGTTTAGCACTCATTAAACGTCTCTCAATACTATGATCTCCTCATAGAAAATATAATTAAACTTCCTTTCCTCTGGCACTAAAAAGGATTTCATTATTACTAATTCCATAACAGTACAAGAGAAACAAACTTTCTGAAATTGCAAGTCATTTTCCAATTTCTTTTTTTTTTTTTTCTCTTTATTTTTTTGGTAGGATGAACCTATTTCTTTGCTTGGAAAATAAGATGTTCTCTGCTTCTGTGACATTGGTGAAAATCGGTAATTAAGGTAAGAGAAATAATTTCAGATTTTCTACAATTTCCCAGTCTTGCAGCCTCTCATGGCTTGAGAAGTGATGCCTGAAATTCTCTTTCTATGCTTCTTCTTTATTTATTTTTCGTTTAGAAACTGAAGGTACTTTGTTGCATTTTCAATAACATAAAGACTTTGTTGTTACAGCAACTTATTTAGCTAAACCAGTACCTGTGGGCTTTTTTGGTTTGTTGTTAGAGATGCCATCACAGATTTAAATTTTACCGGCCTGGGGGAATAGATTGCCTGTCTAAAGAAAACAAGTCTTTTGCTAAAGTAATTCACCCTGCAGGAATTTTAAGGCCTGAGGATCTAAATCTGGTTTTGGAACATTCTATAGTTAGCATAAAATTTGAAAAACAGCTTTATAAAGTAGGACCCTTCACTCCCACTTGAAGAAAATAAGATTCACAGGATTTGAAAGCTTTTGATCCTTTCACCCCTTAACAACTAATTTAAGAACTGATCTCTAGGTCGCATCATTTTCCACTGAGGTTCATTTTCTACTATAACTTGGATTTGAAAAGGTAATGTTGATATATTGAGAAAAAATTACACACTTCTTTCTAGACGCATAGATTAACATAAAGTTTTAGCATTTTAAAGGAGTGGAATACACAAACACTAACCCAAGTTGGTGGGAGCAGATCTGGCTATCTCTTGTAAGGGCTTTTTCAAATCCTTGCTCCAAGCAGCACTGTGAATCAAATAAAATGATTAAATCAAAGATAAACACAGGAATGCTGGGAGGCCAGTTATCAGAAACAGAAGGATTTACCAACCTCTTACGCTCTGTGTGGTGGGATTACCATCAGCAGGTACAGCGTGGAGTTAGTCTGGCAGCCTGCTCAGTTTTCTGTGTAACTCATCACATCTGTAGCTTGCAGTGCACTGGCTGGAGAAAAGGGATGTAGGAGTGTTGTTTTCTTTAGATCATTTGCTTATTTATTCATCAGAAAAACAGGCTTTTTTTAAGCAATTATGTAACTGAAACACTGTTCAGGTGTCCTAAATAAACTTTTTAAGGATTGCACAGACACAAAAAACAAAAAATCAGCTGTGTTTACTGAAGTAAATACAGATATGGAGGTATGTAAGATGTGACCAATTCTTGACAAATTATTTCTGTCACATAATAGACTTGTCTGTTTTCAAGAAAATCTTATAGACTTAATCTTTTTACAACTGAATTAATGACAGATGAGTTTTGGTGGCCGCTGTTGTCTGGGATGACCTTCTCTGCATGGTGTTGGCATGGTTAGCATTGTTATATTAATGTCCAGTCACAACTTTATTAAGGGTTTGACTGCAGGATAAAACAATGATGCATTTGTGATATTTTGGTTAAGAAGTCTGTCATCATTGCTCAATCATAATCTATAAGGAAAATACCTAAGGTTACATATGTGTAAGTATGTTTATATATGAGCAACACTATATACCCTCTATGCAGTCTATAGGTTGCAATTGGTATTAAAATGATGGTCGAACCCATTCTTTACAGAAAGTTTCAGATGATCAGTTTCTTTTTTATTTAGTTGCAAATTAAATCCTCAGTGGCATAGTACCTAGAAATACCCCAGTCATGCCCTTTGAAATTTCTAAAAGAACAGCCAAAACCATTCACAAAGGCCACATTTTATCCTAAAAATACTCAAAAAAATCAAGCAGTATTTTCTGAGTTAAACCAAAACTGCAGTTTCTTTACCCACTGTCACCAAGAATGTATTTTGCTGATATATTATGTTAATGTGTTTAATTGCGTTGGTCACATTTCATTACGTCTGGAAGTGTAAGCTAACTTGATTGATGCAAATTGACAGATTATATCCAAGTTCTAACCCAAGCCTCCCAATAGTTGTTAGCAGATGCTGAGAATCTTTTGCCCTTACTCTACCTCAAAGCATATGTCTGCATTTCAGATTAAGTTTCTATATTCCTGTGTGAGAAAACAAACTATGATTTCTTGCTGAACTAGATCCACAGCTCTGAATTATCAGTTCTTTGCAGCCTTGTGATATCTGGTAATTGACATGTAATGTGTGAAACTGGAAATGTGGGGTTGAGTGTAAATATATCAAAGCATCATTCTGACTGAATTTTAAGTTCTTTATATAACCTTGACACCAGTTTACACCTATCATCTTATAGGACTTCTATTACTAAAATTAAACACAAATTTATATGAACTGCTTCTAAAACACATCACTTATTTCTTTCAAGTAGCATAAAAGTAACTTCTGACTGTTTCTGTTGGCAGAAGTTTGAGTGGCAAACTGCTATTAAGAAATAGAGAGAAGGCCCATAGAGTTTTCAAACTCATATTTAGCAGGACCTACAGTGAAAGATTCTGAAAAGCACAAGAATATAACAACATGTGATTTTAATTGTAGGATAAAAATTGGAACAATTACATTTTTGGAAAAAAAAAAAATCCCCTCATTTTTAACTGTGTGAGCTATCAGAGATTTTTAGGATGCTGCTTTCAAAGAGTGGTTAGAAAGTAATCTCTTGTAAAATGGATGTAACCTGTAGGGTTTGAGCATAGTCCCAGCCTGCCTACCTGAAATAGCATGCATCAGAATCTTGCAAACTTCAGCTGACTTTTTTCCTAAACCCAGAACTCAAGTTAGACCTTCCTTAAGAAATAAATAGCTGTTGAATATGGAACAGAATCAGAACTATGGAATTAAAATAAGACACGATTCCTAAAATAAAAGCAATTTCAGACTTTAAATGAAACCTTATTTTATTCTGGCAGAGACTATTCAGAGAATTTCTGGTGATTAGAAGGCATTCAGCCACGAATGGAAGGAATGTATTCAAGCCTCAATATGTTTTATTGCAGGTTTCTAAAGACCGTGAATCCCAACCATAATGGTAAATGATGGCACTCTGTTTTTTTTTAAAGAAAGGCAAGGCAAAACAGCACAGCCTTTGTCATATGGATCCCACTCAGATGTCAGTTAATACAGTATATATGTAGACATATAACCTGATTTTTTTTTAAAAAGTTGAATCATAAATGAAACCTACTTGTAGCATTAAACATCTAGTCTGTTTGAGAATGTTTGATGGAAAATACACACAACTTTAGTGGCGAAAATAAAGTCTTAAACTCCTGTCTATTAAAGGAACATGAATCTCTCTATCTTCCTTCTTGAGATAACAAAAGCAAAAAATAAGAAAAAAAATTAAGTAACAACATCAAAAATGTGCTTTCTCACTGAACAGAAGCAAATAATTCAGGTACTGTCAGATAAACAGAAGGGTCCTCTACTGTGAATGTATTGTTGAAATATATCTGTCACTGGATGCCATCTGGTCCATCACAAAGCAAACCATGTTGCGTTTCAGAGGTGTCTATTCATAGTTCTTCCTAGGAGTGTAGCTGCTGACAGAATGGGACAGTATGCAGGAGAGAAGGAACGTATGGGAAGCACAGATTATTCAAGGATACCTTCCTCCAAAAGTAATGCCCTGTGGTTCCCTGAGTTACATCACCCTGAAATACAGCCTGTTTGATATCTGGAGACCAGTAACAACAAAAGCCATGTCTTCTCAGTGTCTTCTGACTTAGGCAAAGTTTACTTTCAGCTATAATACAAGAGAAGAATTTGTTAGATGGTGCTGGGAGTCTCCTCTGAATATACTCCCCATGCTAGGGCCAGCAACATTTATTGACCTTGGACCCTGTGAAATTAAGCAACTGCTTTCTTAAAGCTTTTCCAAAGTGGAATGGGCAGGGTATGGCATCATGGTCCTTCCCACACTGGGCTACAGTGGTGACTGTGGATACTGATAACAATGTGATGACTTAGTGTTGATGGAACTCTTTTTGGTGAGAAAATACACCTTATCTGAAACCCAGAAACTCAGAAAAAAAATCTTATTTATTTTGGCTTACAATTAATTTAGATATTAAAAGAGGCAACATAATTTTCTTGGAATTAAAATGTATAGAGTAATGAACAAAACATAAATAAAATAAGTTGTTTTGCCAAAAGAAGACCTTTTAATTGAAATTGAAGTATTCTTAGCATTTTTTCTGTAACCATTTATTTCTGGTCAGAATTAAGAAAAATGATAACAAATCTCTTTGAGCAGAATTGCTCTGTATTCAACTCCATTCCACAATAGATTTGAAAGTCCAGATTTTCTTTTCCAGTCTTGATCACAGTTGTGTCTCTTGCCAGTTAAAGAGGCATCAGGGCACCCTAGAAGATGACCAGTTTTGGAGAACTGGTTTCTGCATTACTGCAAGCCAGACTTCACCCAGTCATGGGCATGGAGCAACCTGTGTCCCAGTCCATGGCAGGGGGGTTGCAACTAGAAGGTGCCTTTCAGCTCAAACCTTTCTCTTATTCTGTGGTGTTGTAAGAAGAAACTTGGCTTCCTTGGGCTCTTTCTGAGGTGACCAGGTTGTGAGTTCAGGCCTTCAGAGTGCCAAGATATCTGACTCTACGCCAGACAGTCATTTCAAAAACTCCTTGAGGCAGACAATCCAGCCAATGCCTTGCTCAGCAATCCTTCAGGCAGAACATTATGAGGGAGTCTGTTATCTCTGTTTCTTGTGAACAAGGAGGAATTAGTGAGATGCAGTGGGGGAGATGGCAGCCAGCTTCCAAATAGGATAAGTAAAGGGTTTGAAGCTTTATGACAGAACAGTTTTGGGGTTTTTCTGGGGGGGAGGGTGGTTATCTGGGGTCGTCTTTTTTTGGTTTTGGGGGGGGTTTTTTGGGGTTTTTTTGTGCATTTTTGTCTTTTTTTTTTTAATCTAATTTTGTTGGTTGTTATCAGAAATTATGACTTCAGCTATCACGGGTCAATGAGTTAGCTGCAGTACTTTTAAAACAAAACTAAACCAAGACATTGCCCCAGAAAAGCAACGTTGTTTATGAGTGGTGTGATAAAACCAGAGATCATGTCATAGTAACTAACACATCACAATTACAGCTGACTGGTTTGTTTATCAGCCCCATAATAGACCTATCATTATTTTTTTCACTACTAAACATCTCCATTCTGATTTTCTGACAGTATCCAGAACTGGACTTTGTGACCCAGTTAGTACTTTCAAGCTTTCTACATTCATTATACAGCAGTGGCATAATAAATAATGTACATATATATACACATAGACATATATAAAAACCCATCTGAGTTATAATAATTGATATTTTGTAGTAGATACATCTCAGCTAATATATCAAACCACAGCATATATGCAATGCCATTGTCTGCCTTGAGTTTTATATGAAATTTTGTATAGACTAGACATATGATTTTATTATACCATGATGTACAGTATTCTCATGTCTTCCGTTGTTGCATATGCAATTGAAAAGCCTTAATATACTTTCCCAGGGAATTTTTTGTGTGCTTTCTTTTCATAGTCTTTGTTCATACCCTGTTTATTTCCAATGATAGCTTTAGACATAATTTTGTATACTTGAGTAGATATAGAGAATTACAGTATCAGATCAATATCTGGAACCAAATTCAATATTTGTATGCCCCTCCAAAATAAATTTTAAATAAAGAGAGACGAAGCTGAAGAAAACAGATCTTTTGCTACACTTCTACTTTATCAAGTCTATAAAGCTCATGAAATAAGGTATTTTGAGACAGATCCTGAGGTGAGGATGTAAAATCAGATATTTCTAGTGCTTATACATTGTATTTTCCTGACAAGAAATTCGGTATTTTTGTGATGTGGTTTTTTTATATGGTTGTCAGGCAAATAATATCAATTCTTGTGCCTGCATTCCAGCAGCATACTAGTGTAGCAGATATTTAATGGATGTTGCTACTTCTGCTTGGCAAATGAAGCCCTGTTTGACAGAATTTCAATTTTGGTAAGAAGTAATAAAAGAGTATTGAATCTTCTGCTATGAAAGAGAAAATGTTTAAAGGTGGCTAATTTTATTAAAGCTGGATAGAAAATCAGGTTTCTAAACTCTTTATTTTCTTGTGTCTGTGTGATGTGACAGGAGAAGGTGCTGGCTGCTGTTAAAGGGAGACATCAGTTACAATGCTGTTCATAAATATAGTTTGTTCAGCAATAATGTCTTATCTTTCTGCTTTTTCCTTTCTTCAAAGGGCAGCTTCTTCAGGGCTGTCTGATTTTCAAATTTCTTTATTCTTTAAAGTACTTACATGATGACAAAAAGGGCCTATAACATCACTCTGATAGAAGGAGTATTTCAGGGTGGCTTGGTTACTCCAAAGCAAGATATTCCAAAGGAACCTTCAAGATGGATAAAATTACAAGCTCAGCTTGATAGTGGGCTCAAATATTTAAAATAATTCTGTTTCTTCACTTTATTCCTGTGTAAAGTTTTAGCTGGAAACCCTGGCTAATTAAAAATGCATGGGAATCTCCAGTGAGTTTTCTCCCTCCGTTTATTTCTTTGTTTTGCATTTTCTTGGAGTATTTCTGTTAAAACCTCATTATGTCATTACTTCACCAAAATTGCTGGCTCAAACTGCATCATGAATTTGTTCCACTGTGTATCCATGTCTGATGTGCTGTACATTGGCCCACACTGGATGTTCACTGCTGCTGGAGTTGTTCTTGGTTTTCGAACAAAAAATCTCACAATTTGCAAATCTGAGCTTCTATTAAATAACGATTATAAATTATTTACACAGATGACATAATCCATTTGAGTAAGCTGGTTCTTCATAGGATTTTTTTATTCATTTAGTAAAAGTAGTTTTCAGGATTTTGTAAGTATATTGTTTGATTTATGAATTTCCCATACAAATATGTGCTTGAGCAGTTCTCCCTTAATTTTGGCTTCTTCAGTTTTTGTCGAAGGAATTGTTGAAAACTTATTCATTATTTATAATTAAGATTATACATCAAACATGGTTTTCTTTATTTTCCAACATGTGTAAATAAATCACATTGCTATATAGTCTCTTTATATATTGTATACAATAGCAATACTTGACAGGCAAGAATTTGGACTCCCTGGCCAAATCACATTCTGTCAAGTGACTTTCAGGCAGTACTGGGAAGTGAGCACAGCAAGGAATGGTTCCCAGGATGCAGCTGGGATGCCGGAGGCTGGCCAGGTTTGCTGGCAGTGCAGAAGGCTGCTTCAGGCTGCCTGGCCCTCCCCGAGGCTGGTGCTGGACACGTTTAGGTCACATTCAGGTCACATTCAGGTAGGGATGTGCATGGCCCCGGGTTCATGCTTCCTGACTGCTGCATTGGTACAAAGCAGAGACCTTTGGGGGTCACCAGCACATGCTCTCAGAGGTCTGTGTCACAATTTCTCTAATTAGCCTGTTCACTAAGGTAGAGGCACAACCTCATTACCTTCTGAACACCCTGCTTTGAATTGCTTTGTCAGCTTTTTAGGAAGGACACCCATTTTAGGACCTGCCACAGCCATGGGAAAAGCTTCCTTACTATGATCAGAACAACCTTAATTCCTCCATAGAAATGAAAAAAAAAAAAAAAAAATTGAGCCTAAAAGATTGAATGAACAACTAGTTGCATGAATAAAGCATGAACTTACATTAAAACTTCTCCTTAGTTGTTTCAACATTTTTCCAAGCTTCTAAAGCCACCGTGTAGATTTTGTTATTTGCTCAAGGGACAGCATGCTCTAAAGAGTTCTTTTCTCTTTTCTCTTTCCCCTTTTTCCCTTTTCCCTTTTCTGTGTGACAACTATTGCATCTATGAAGAAAAATTGCTTAGAAGAGTTTGTTTCCTCTGTAGTACAAGATACTTTCCCCTCCTGATGCAGCTGTCCATCATTCCCTGTAACTGGGTAACGGGAGGTCACATGAGACTGGATGACTGTGTCACTTCCACTACTTCTCTAAAATTACTTGAGTATTATTCCTATTGTGTATTTATTACACTTCATTAGAATATTTTTGCCTTAAGGTTTCAGTCTTCCCTCTTTTGCTTACAGCTTTATCAGCCCAAGTGATATGTATTTTTTATGAGCTCTGTGTTATGAGAAATAATGCATAATGTATAACGTAAAACCTTCTAGGATTCATGTTTAACTCACTACAAGTTTTGCATGCTGTCTACATATAACATGCAAATGTTACTAAACATTCTTCAGTGAAGGAAATTTGATAATTTGAAGGAACGTTGTCACAAAAATAAATTTAATATTATGTCAAAATTTGTGTAATTAACCCATTCATAAGTAACTGTGCAAATCCAGTTTAGCAACCTACTGCAAGGCAAAACCACTGTGCAATTATGCTGCAATTATGAGTTAATTACATAGATATAACAGTATCTGAATTTTACTTATACTGTCTTTTTTCAAATTATAATAATTAACCTTGCACCTTCTCGGTTTTACCTTGCAGAACAATAACACACATGACCTGGTTAATTGCAAATTTTCTGCTCTTCCGTTTACTTCTTATGAAAATCTTACATAAAAAGCTGACATAGGATCATTCACTAGCCAATTTAAATTGAGAATTCTTTCAAGACAATTTGTAAACAACTCTCAACCGGAAAAAAAAAATATATAATATATGTATATTTATTTCTAATTTTAAAGTTTGGCCATAAAATATTAAGATATCAGATCTTGTGTTAAGAAGCTTTCTATTGCAGACTTTTTCTCCTTTTTGGGTTAAAAACCAAGGCTTGTTTTCATCTTTCCTAACTCTAGATACCTACAATGGATAAATTGCATTTCCTTTTTCACTTTTTGTAGAGGGAACAACTTGACCAGCTTAAAGTGATGTGTACTTTTCAGGTTTGGTTTTCCCAGTGTGTGCTGACTTCCTAAGCTGGTGAATGACAAAGTCAGTTTTTCCCTCTGCATCTGCCTCTGTGTTCTTCTCCTCAATAGCTATCACCACCCATGAGCCAAATAGTCTAACAAAGGTGTACAAGAAATACAAATGTACAAGGATTGTGAAGCAGCACTGGCTTTTCAAATTCCCAGCCCATACTATACTGTCCATATCTTGGGGTTTTAAACAGATAATAACATAATTTGAATATTACTTACTTTATTATTAATATGACACATTTCCCTTTATTCAAAAGGATATGTTTAAAATGGTTTGGAAGCATTCTTTGTTTTAACATCTATAGGCACAAGGAAAAGGGAAGTCTAATGTCCTGTTATCAGAAAGATTCATCCTTATGTTTCCTGTTATTATCCCACAAAACTGCTAAATGTTGTACATAAAACAAGCCTTGTTTAAGAAGTTTTTATAGCCAAACAAAGAGATTAAAGGTGTGTCAAGTGAAACACAGGCATAGGAGAGGAGTTGAAAGTGGAGTAATCCTGCTTAATATGTTGAGCCACTTTTTCAGAATAAGTCTCACCTAAATGTTACCTCTATTATTATCAAAACCAGAATTTCAGCAGATATTTTAAAGTAGTGTTTTGAGCTTTGTTGTCATGGATTTTCTTTTTATAAAAGCTTAAGAACCCTCTGTTAAGAACCTCTCCAGTTGGACTCCAGCAGAACTACACGATATCTCTAAAGGGGGGTAGTGGGCAGGGTGTAAGATGTAAGAGGTTTTAAACCTACATATTGCCAGGAGCATCTGAAAGTCTAATCGTGACATGTTGCACATCCTTTCATTTCATGAGTCTATTTGTTCACACCTAATCAATGATGTAATTTTAAATAATCAGACTGGGACATTCTGCCTCAGGAACAGACAGCAATTCAAAGAATTGCAGACACAGTAATACCAGCAACTAGGATCAGTGATTTCCTATTCCTCATTATGACAAAATTCAATTTAGAGTTAGCACATTTTATCATAAAAAATGAAATTAAAAAAATCCAGATATGTGACTTTCACAGCCATACATCTACTAGACTACCAAGAAAGCAAACAAACAAACAAAAAAAACCTTGGCACAAATGAGAAAACAGCAATTTTATGAAGATGGAGAAGAGAACTATATTGTGGATTGTGTTTTAGAAGAACATTCATTACATTTTTAGATATCTGTATTTGCTGCTGTTTTCTCAATGCCCATCATGTTGTTAACTAACCATGAAATAATGTCATACCAGAAGCAAATGTTTGTTCTTAAACCTTTATTCACCCATATCAATAAATCTGAGAGTTTTCCTATACAGAAAAGTACACTGAAGAATAAATGGCTTCATGTGTTAATTTTTTTCTTTCTCCTTGAGTTTCAATTTAATAGATATATCTTTTTCTTCTAAGATAAGCACATGGGATCTGACTAAAAATATTTTTATTTCTGTGTTCACTGGAAATGCCAATGATTATTCCTGCATGCATTACAAACATTTGGAATAATTTTATTAATTACGGTACACACATAAGTTTGAATTCAGGTAACTAAACTGGTGGTATAGCCTTTCAAATACATCAAAACTATGTTTATGTTAGGAAGGAAAAGGGGCTGCTTAAATGACACAAAAAATATCTGGGAATAAATTGATCATTAATAAATTTAAGCTGGTAATTAAAAGATGATGTTTAATCTTTGGAAGGGTGAGGTTCCAAAGCTGTATCAAAATCACTGGGTGAAATTAAATCAAGTTCAATACATATCTGAAAAACATCAGAAATAGATTTTGCTTTTGATAGTGGGAGGGTGAAGTCAGCGAGGCAGGAGTTGGCGTCTTCTGTATCTCAGCAAGGTCAAAAGGGACACACTTCTGCATTAGAAGCAAGTAGCTATGATTCAGGAAAATAGCCAACGGTTTAACTCTGAATACAAAAAATGTTGTAGTAAAAATGGTTCATGAGAAGCATGCTAGATACATCTAAATCTGCCAGCTGAAGTAAATAGATTGGTGGAAGGGGGAAAATGCTGATGGAGGAACAACAACCTGATTAGCGCAACTACACCAGGAAAGGAACAATTCAGGAAGGGAGGTTTCTGTTTCAACTTCATAATTTTTTTTTTCCTTAGGTAAATTCCCTGAAGTTTCTTCTTTTGTTAGCATTTCATGTCTAACCTGCCTCTTAAGTATATAATACAAACCCATTAACACTCTTCTCTTGTTTTCTTACACACAGTGGTTTTAGAAACAGGTACAGCCTGATTCAAAGACCTCTGAAGGCAAAGAAAAAACTTGCATTAAGCTTTGGCGAAATCACCTTTGCAGTGGTTACTGCTCTTACAGTATAAGATGAATACAGCAGTGACACATGTTTTCATTTAATCAGGGCTAGTTTTAGTGAACTTGCTGCAATCTGAAGTCAGACTATCTATGTATTTTTATATCTACACATTCACATTTCCTATATGCTTAAACATTTGAAAGGTGTAATTAGGAAATATCACAAAGTTTTCAGTTCTGATATGCTCATCTTCTGATTCAGCATAACAGGAAGGAGTGTAAAAATGGTCATTTTGTAATATCTGTCACTGCCACAGCCAAATGTATCAGATCACAGTAAATTTTCTCATCAGTGTGCAGATAGCAAATTACTTCTCTTCAAAGACTGTTGTGCATTTCCTGTAAGTATCCCTGGAAAACATTTCCTAGCTAGAGGTTTTGAATTAATCAATCAACTTTTGTTTTTATATCAGCATTCTGGAAAATCCACTCATAGCACTTTCAGTAATAGAGATAAGAAAAACAAATCCATACTCTCCATTTAAGTCTAAAGCATCTATCTTCTTGACTATGTTCACTTAAGACGTTTCAGCTGTGGAAGTACCAACAGCTTTATACTTTTAGGAACCCTTTAACTACAAAACAAATAGACATAGGAAACAATAAAAGTATTCCAGTCACAAAAAAAAAGGATGTGGAGCCAACTAGACCTTTAATTTGACCCTACAAATCATGTCTTAATTTAATAATTTGGGAAAACTAGGAAATGTTTTGAAGCCATTTCTGCAGGCCACAGTGTGGCTGCTGAAGGGCAGCTGTGGGATTATTCAGTTACTCATAGATGTCAACAATATGAATGTCTGTAGCTAAGCTAGGACATTTTCAAGGTCATGAACAACAAAAGGGTCTCTTATGGCTACAGTCAAGACAACTGTTCTGGACCTGACAACTCGTGGCCTTCAACTGCCTCTTTCTCTCTTTCAGCCATTAAAGGTGTTGAGCATGATTAGCTCTGGTGCAGACATCTACAGAAACCTTACCTGTTTACTAAATAAATTTTGGCATGATTTATAACCTGACATCATAGTGACGCTTCAGTTTAGCAGTGAAAGAGGACAGAGATCTAATAAGAAACCCAGCAAATCCCAAATCAGACTTGCGCAACAAGATGTTACTGGCATGAGCTCATGTATTTAATAGTGCTGTGTAATGCCATTAGAGTTTTGGAAGAAAATAATATCATGAAATGATGAAGCAGAACCTGTATTCACCAGCTTAGATAAGATTTTGTCATTTTGTAGAAGAACTAAAATGTCAATACAATTACTATTTCCAAATATGTGAATATAAGCTGGAAACTCATACAAAGTTCACACAGGTGCCTAAATGCATTCAAAATCTAGTTCCTCAGTAAAATAAGGCACTAAATGGATTGAATGTAAACTACATGCCAGGTTTGATCAGATGGTTCATTGACCCCTATTCCCACAAGTCATCCGGAGAAAATGATATTTGCACTTTAGGCACATGCTGAGAGCAGAGCTAGAGCACCTGCCAACTAGGCAGCTACAGAAATATGCAGAAATACAAAACGAAGGAATTTCTCATATGTGCAATACTCAAAGAGAGAAACAGTTTGGGATCAAACTTGGAGTTCAAAACCTTGAAGAACTGGAGAGGAAGACTCTGACCTCTAAAGTGAATTTTCTGTTTCTGTTCATCTCACTGCCTCCTTGGCTGTTTTGCAAAACTTGTTCCTGTCCTGAGTTGTGCTTATTTCCCTCCAAGAACCATGCCTCTCATTGTTTGGTGTTCACTGTATTTTATTTTGTGAGCTTCCCTTATGCCAATTCATTTGGGGGACCACTGATCCATCTGCCTTTCCTCCATGTGTTAGCACATTTACAGAGGATAATTCATAGCATCATACATGTGCAACATGCTTTTCCGGTAAAATTATACCCTACAGAATAAGTGTCTCTATGCTGAATGTAATTGAAAAGTGGTTTTTATTGGTGAAAAAAAATCTAAGAGTTTCAAGGTCACTTATCTCTTGCTGTCAGGATGCATCTACACCTTTATTTGCACATTTGCTGACAAGCTCTTTCCTCCTCTGGCAGGCTTAAAACTTACTCCTTTCATCTGTTCTCAAGGTAAATGCAAGTCTTATATGCAAACAAAGGTCTGTTGAAACAGCCCTTCTCTCACACTGTGCTCTCCTGACCTGAGTTTACTCATTCAGTAACAGTGAGATTCCAGTCATGTTACTGTACCTAAAGATTTAATCATCTAGTGCTATGAGTTAAGCCACTTACGGTCTTTTAACAAGACGGGGATTTTCAGACTGTGAAAGGTGCTTTCCTTTCTTTGTGAAAAGTAGTACATACCCAAGGTGGACATGTCTCTGTAATTTTTTTGTTTTGTAGGTTGTCTCTAGGATATCAATGATAGAGCAATCAGAGACTGTTAGCTCACTCTGCTGCACACTCTCTCCAAAAACCTCAAAAACCAAAGTCCCAGCTAGTCATGCTCAAAGAGAAGAGGGCAAGTTACTTCCTGCCCCTCATGTAGTTTTGGCATCACAGAGTTTGACAGTTCCAAAATCCTACCTTTTCATTCCGCCAACACTCCACAGAACTTTGATTTCTCTAATAATTTCTGTGACCATTTCTTATATTGGAGCAACAAGCAGGAATAATGAGGGGTTGGTGACAGAGGCAGGAAAGAAGATTATAATGCGAGCAAAACTCATTCTAGTTCCATTAGAGAGCCAGCAAACTCTTTGTGTGGCTACCATAAGAACTATATTTGGGACTCCTATAAAGGCTAAAGTAATGGCTTGACTCAGGAAAATAAAATAAAGCCTTCAGAGCTCAATAAACTGTAAAATTTGTTTTCAATCACTTATATGCATATTCAGAAACTCCAAGTTATGTGGAAAAAAAGGGATTGCAAAGATGCCAGTATTTTAGTATGTGTGCAGCAAACCACCAAATACCTGCACAGATTTAAGTACACTGCAGTTACCCCTATCACAATGAAGAAATTTATTTTTGAGCAACCGTGGTGGGTTGATCTTGGCTGAATGCCAGTTGCCCACAAAAGCTGCTCTTTGCCTCCCGTCTTCAGCTGCACAGGGAAGAAAGAACATACTAAAAGGTTTGTGGTCAACATAGGGACAGGAAGAGATCACTCACCTATTACCATCATGGGTGAAAGAGACTGGACTTTGGGAAAATTAATTTATTGCAAATCTAATCAGGAAGGTAAGAAAAACAACCAAAACTGAAAACAGCTCCCCTCCACCCCTCCCTTCTTCCTGGGCTCAAGTTCATTTACAATTTTCTCTCCCTCTTCCCCCTCAGCGGTGCAGGAGGATGGGGAATGGGAGTTGTGGTCAGTTCATCACACATTGTCTCTGATAGTCCTTCCTCATCGGGGAGGACTTTTCACATTACTCCCCTGCTCCTGCGTGAGGTCCCTCTCAGAGAAGACAATTCTCTACAGACTTCATTGAGAGATCCTTCCCATGGACTACAGTTCTTCAGTAACTGCTCCAACATGGGTCCCTTCTGTTGGGTGCAGTACTTCAGAAACAAAAGGCTCCAGTGTGGGTCTCCTTCAGGGTCACAGGTCCTGCCATCAAACCTGCTTAGCATGGCTCCAGTGAAGAGAGAGCCAGGAGGGTGCCAGGAGCCTGCCCCAGCACAGTCTTCCCATGGGGCCCAGCCTCCCTCAGGCTCCCCCTGCTCCGACATGGGATCCTCCAGGGGCTGTACGTAGATATTGCATTATTGTGGATCTCCATTGATACCTTAGGATTTTAGCTTTTGTATTTTTTCATTTGTTTGTAATCCTGCAATCCTTTAGTATATAACTCTAAACTTCATATAGAGTGTTAGGTACTGTTCTCCCATTTTGGTCAGACAAAACAATTCCTCTCTAGGCCTGGGAATCAAGGACACCTTGCTGTCTCAGGCCCCGAGAAATGTAAACAAAAGTGAGTGGCAGGGGGGAGAAAATTTGGGGTAAATTACTTCATTATCTGAAGCTACAATTGGAAGATCAACCCCCAATATGCCAATGGACCAAATTTATACAAATATGAAAACCCATGACCTGTCATTCGTTTTTGGGTGTAACCCCTGGGCAGGGGGGCTTTGTCTGCTCTAAATGTACCTGAAGGCCCTTCAACAAATATAACCACTTCTTAGTCTCTTAATTTTGTCTGGCTTCTGTTTTTAGGTATTCCCAAAAAGGCATCACCATGGGCTGCAAGGGGCCAGCCTGATTCACCATGATCTGCACTACAGGCTGAAGGGGAACCTCTGTTCCAATGCCTGGGGAATTTCTTCCCCTTCCTTCTGCACTGACCTTCAAGTCTGCAGAACTGTTTCTCTCAACAGTCTTCTCATTCTGCTCTTTGGTTGCAGTTTTTGTCCAATTTTTTACCCCATTTTCTTCCCCCTCTTAAATATGTTATCCCAAAGGTGCTACCATCATTGCTATGGGCTCAGCCTTGGGCAGATGTGGTCCCACCTCTGGAGCTGGATGGCATTTTCTCTGTCTCACATGGGGGGAAGCTTCTAACACCTTCTCACAGAAGTCAACACCTGTAGCTCCCCAGCCACCAAAACCTTGCCACACAAACCTGACAGAGCAATGTAAAAGGTATGACAGCATTATTGTGTAGCAAAATAATTTGTCATTGCAAGTACATTCTATTGACGAGAGAATTTTGAGTTAGTTACCTGATTTCTCAAAGCTCTTAGCTATCCACTTTGCAGCCAGTAAGTATTGAACATTGGGTGATCTCTGATCTCTTACAGACTTGTTCTGCCATTCAGGTTGCTAGCCACTTACTGGTGATTGTCCTGGAAATGACCTGACTTTCAGAACAGCAATGTGTTTTCTACTACTTAAGGCTGTCAACAAATTTAAGAGATCTAGCAAGAAAAACACATCCTTGTTCATCAGGCGCAGGAAACATAAGGACATCATCAGATTCCCAGTGGGGGATTTAATAGGTTGGATTGCCCTGTTATGCACTACTATTTCATACCTCTAGCCTTCACCTCATAGAAAGCTCATTAGTGAAATGCTCCATAGTACCTCAGTAAAATTTTGGTGTTTGAGCAGACTTTATTCTTACAGAGGCAGCAAAAACATTGCTTAGAGACTGCACGTTATTTATTTACCTTTGATGAAACATCAGTTCTTTGAAAACTTTTCTACATATATTGTAAATACATCTCAAAGTCTTAGAATTATAGAGTCATAAGATAATTAAGGTTGAAAAAGACCTCCAAGATGGAGTTCAACCATTAACCCAGCACTGTCAAATCCAACACTAGACCATGTCCCTAAGCATCACACCTACATGTTTTTGAACATTTCCAGGGACAGTGGTTACACCACTTCCCTGAGCAGCCTGTTCCATTGGTTAACCATCTTTTCAGAAGAGATTTTTTCCTAATATCCAATCTAAACCTCTCCTACTGCAACTTGAGGCTATTTCCTGTTGTCCTATCTCTTGTTACCTGTGAGAAGACACTGGCCCACAGCTGGCTACAACCTTCTTCCAGGTAGTTGTACAGAGCAATAAGGTACCTCCTGAGTCAGCTTTTCTCCAAAATATACAACCCTTGTTCCCTAGAGTCATCCTTACAGGTGTAGGGAATAGTCTTACCTATAAAAATATTTGTGTTTCAACACATGATGTTGAAAACACATGCCTTCCACTTGTCCAGCATCTTGAGCTGAGAGAAATGACCATGGGAAATATTTCAATTTCCTTTGAGAACCGAGGCCTGGTCTTCTCTAGGAGAAACTGCTCAGCCCTGATACTCTTACCTTGGTGTAACTTCATCCTACATGAGGACTCTGTGCCCCAAGGTTGTAGACACCTTTTCCTGATCTTTCCCGTGGGAGACTTTGCTGCCAACAAGGAATGCTGTGGTCTGGTTTCTGGTAATTGAAATTATCAAGCCCAAAAATTTTAACTATTTAAGCCAATTGTTGCTTAGCTTTTCTTTAGGTGTTCAGTGTAGCATATAAACAATGATCAGAGACTCATTAATAAATAAAATGGATTAAATAAGAAAGAGAGGAGGAGGAGACTATGGAGGATAGAGAGTGAATAAACAGAAGGATGAGGAGCTTTATACTCTTCTCAGTCTATTGGGATTCATCACTAGCTCCTGCAGGGCTGATGTAATCTTCAGTCTTTTCCCATTTATCTGGTTATTTGTAATCTCACCAAAAAAACCCAGAAGTTCTATTTCCAGATTGTACATGCTGACTTTTGAGGAGGGATTTTAAAATTCATTACAGGCATAAAAACAAATCAAGCTGACAGAATTCTCAAATATACTGTGCTGCCCAGATTTATAATTGAAAAACTCTCTGCTGCATGAAATGAGTGAAATAGAGCAGATGAACCAGCAGACAAGCAGGAGACCAGAATTAAACAAATTTGTGTAAATAAATCCCACTTATTTATCAGATACCAGGAATTCATTTTCTCTGTATTTGGCCTCTCTGACAGATAATGTGAGCAAATATTGGTTGGGATTGGAGGGCAGAGGGCATCCAGGTTGTTTTTCTATTATTTATTAATTTTCTTTCAGGTAGATGATGGCAAAGGCCTGTGTGAAGTTTTGGGAAGAAAAGAAAGACTGAAAGGATGTGACTGATCATGATTCATAATGCTGTGGGGTCAGTTCTCCTTTAGGATGTTCTAAATACTCTGTTTGGGACCCTGGTTTGCTTTTCAGATATGGACCACCTGATGCAAAGTAGATGTCTGGCTTTGCCTAAACATCACTGTAAACATTACCAGAGGGTTTTGTTTGGGAAAATATTTACCTGGACATTGAACACTAGTTATATATCCAATCGTAGCACGGTTTAGCAAAAGTTATAAGTACTAGCTTAGTTTTGAAAACATAATTAAAGGTACATTCTTTTGTGTTGAGCAGTTGTGGATTAAACATTTAGTATTTTTGTATCTTTAATAAGACCTCTGAAACCCTTGGACTGAGATCTTCTCAAAGTCCCAAAAATCCCCTTAATAATGCAAGATAAGCAGTTGGGCTGGCCACATTGGGTGATTATCCTTGGTATCTATGTCTGTCATGGTGGCAACGTTTAGGAAGAGAACTTGATGGGTAGCAGGAAGCCAGCCTTAGTGTTCAGGCAGTGGTCCAGGTAATTGTGAGCCATTTCTCATTGAATTTAATATGACTTCCCACAAACTGAAGGACAAGCAATGCCAAGCCCCTATGACCAAGAAGTCAATAGCTACCGAGAAGTCCCACAGTACATGGAGATTCTTCCAGCCCTTCTACCCTGTTAGTAACATGATTGAACTAATGCAGCCATAAGATCAACCTTTAAAATTAAGAAAGGAAGACGGTTTATGGGTTTTTCCATTTATTTTCCTCCTAAAACTATTTTGCCCAGACACATTCCCTGGGGTCCTACTAATTTGTCATTTTTGCTTACAATATCCAAAAATTTTTGTAACAGTGGGAGTCAAAGAAATTTTATAAGCTTGGCAACAGATTACTCGATGACAACAACTCTGGATGGTGGTTAAAAATATGAAAGAAATCTAATTAGAGCCTGTTTCTGAACTCTTAGGCTCAGTGTAGTAAAAGCAGTTGTGACAACACCCCATGAACTCTTATGTCTGTCTGCTGAAAGATGCTATTTCAGAAGAAAATTGGACATTAAAAATGTGGATAAGCCTTCAAGTTGAAAAGTTTTCTTTGTCTTTTTGAAGTTGATGATGCACCAAGTGCTGTGCAGTGGAGGCTTTTCCTTGGTGGTTAGCCATCAGAGGTAGCTTTGACATTAATATTTAAATATCAGAGGTAACCACATATAGTTTTTTTCATTTGCTGTGGTCATCTTGCCAGGAAGATGACAAGAGTAAGTACCAGTGCCTACATTACCAAGTACTAATCATTCAGTGCTGACCATTTTAGAAACAGAAATTCTAGCTACCAGTCACCAGGAGAATCAATATTTTATTCCTCTTATGCAGTAGCCCACCTAAGAGGTATGGAAAAACCTCAAGGTCAATTTGGATAAACATCCAAAAGCTCAAAGGCTTATCCAGACCTAAAGAGTCTGTGAAACGAAACAGAAGCTTTAGGATTTCTGGTGGACGCCATCCTTAGAAACTGGAAAATTAAAGTTCAATGGATCTTAAAAAATAATTCAGAACCTTTGTACCTTTTTGTTCTGAAATTTGGGTAAGGTTTTCAAGGAGAAAGCTTTCATGCCCATAAATCATTGTAAAAATCCAAATTTGAAAGCTTATACAGGGACAAAATGCACTTCTGAGCTGAATTTCTCAAAGGATACATGTACAGTGATGCTAACCACAGAGAGACCTCAAAGCTTTCTGCTATTAAAGGGTTAAATGATGTGTTATACTGAGGCAGAAATGGATGTTGAGGGTGAAATAAGGAGGCATAAATGTTTAAATCCTTTTAAACCTGGTATTCTTTTCCTACTTGTAAAATGTTTGTTTAATAACCCAGGAAAATGCAATTTTTCCTCTCTAGATTCAGTCTCACTCAATAAATCTTAGCAGAGGATGGGACCTGAGGATGGGACCATTATCATTAACTGTGACTCCCTGGGTGCCTTTCCCTAGTTCATCTCTCTACCCAACTTTTATAAATTATCTGTTTGGGAAATTACTTAATTACCCATCTCCCAAGAGTTCTATGAGAACTATTTAATTAGTCTGTAAGGTGTTCTTGAAACTATTCATTTATTTCATTTTATTTATATTATGTATGTTTACTAAGTGCTAGAAGTGCAAACTCTGTCCAAAGTCATTGGAATTATGTTGGGATTTTCTTCTTTCTTACTTTTTTTTGTTTTATTTCCAGCAGGCTGGGCAAAAAAGGGAGACAGTGACTGAGGAGCTGAGACTTTGGATGTAGTACCTTTTAATACTTGTCAGTGCCTGCTTCAAGTCCCCAGTCAACCATTCCAATGACTAAATGACAGGACAGGTCTATTTCCCACTTCCAGATTTAGATGATGATGATGGTAATTTCATTATATTTCCTCCATTGCTTTCAACTTATCCTTTTAATTAAAATGTAAAGGAATGACAGATTCCCCCTTGCTCACGCTGACTTTAGTGAAAGTTCAACATCCCAAGTGGGACTTGAACTCACATTATCACAGAGCAAAAGTTCAAAGCACTAAAACAGGAGCCATTAATGTGTCAAGCAAGTAAGCTAGCACTTACCAGGATCAATTTTCCACTTAGGCAGGCTTTGCCCAATTGTGCTAACTCCCACTTATTCTATACCCACTAATGGATCAAAGCTGAGAGGATAGGAATTCTTAAATCATTAATTCCCAAAGCTCATTAATATAATATTGCAATTGCACCCACTAGCATTGCCTTGAGAGGTAGGACTCTATAGGTTTGTTTTATTACAGGTGGTTTTGGGTTTTCTTGTTTTTGTGTGGGGAGGATTTTTGACCCAGTGTGAAAGCTTACCATCTTAATACTTCAAATTGACTTGCAGATTGGGTGATCATTATTTATTCAATAAATTTGCATGAGTGTTCAATGAAATGTTAAGCTGCTGTAGTGATAATAAAAAGGACAAGAAAGTGTGATATTCAGTCAATTTTTCTTATTGTCATATGTTCTATTAGACTACCACTGTAACTTCTGTTTGAAGAAGGCCATCACAATTCAGACATCAATTTGTCTTTCTACTCCCACCCAGATAAGTAAAATCTTCAGAATGCAGGAACATTTTATAGCTTCAGCTTGTTCTTTTAAAACTAGTATTAACATTATAAATATTGAAGAAATCTCTTGGTGAATGGCATGAGGACAATGAAAAAAATAACATTGAACTTATTAAGGCATTTGAAAATAGTAACAATAGAAGATCCCTCTCAAATTTTTTCTCTATCTTGCTTTTCATTGCTCAGTTTTAAGACGTGAGCCTAATGTATATTCACTCAGTTCATCCACTGTAATGTCCTAAGCCTTAAAATTCATTCATTGAAGCAATTAAGTTGGACCAAAATCTTCGATTCAGTGGAGGTACAACAGCATCATTGGCAGATTTCTAGATAAGGACTGTAAATCTCCTGGCTCTACCTATCCTCTTGAAGCATCTCCCACTGACTGAAGTGATAGACTCCCACAATGCTGCAGTGTTGAGAGAATATTACAACAGAATCTCTCAGACTTTGATATTATCTAGCAGCTTAATTGACTCCAAAGGGCCATGTAGAAATGAAGGTGTGTGAACTGTACAACCTATACATATACAATCTATGCTGCACAGCAAATAAAGGTAATTTTGCTATTGATTGGGTGTTCCTTAAAGATTTGATTAAAAACCAGAGAACAAAAAACCCTTTTTTGGAAAGAGGTTTTAGCCTTGAGACCGAAGTCCCTGTTGTGTGGAAAATCAGTGATTCCAAGCAGAAATCTATACATAAAACACATTTAGTTTTGTAATAGCTGCATACTTCTAGACTGTGAAATGCACAAAATCTCAAATTGCAAAATAGCTGCCTTTCAAAAACTGGGTGCTGAAGTAACTTCTGCAGCAAAGCTTCTCTTTGTATGTTAAAATACCAGACACACATTGTTACACACTATAAAAGGAATTGCCTTGCCATGAAAAATAGGAAAAGCTTGGAAAAAAAAAACTCGTAAGAAGCTCTCTGAGCAGAACTACATTACTGAAAATATCTTTGGAAATAATATGGATTATAGAGCAAACGTTAGGAAACCACGGTGATGTTACTCAGTCCTGAATGGATGTACCAGGGAGTCAGTATGATTTAATTATTCACACAATAGTTTAAAAAACCCTGATAGGTATGAACTTGATGTTTTGTAAACAACTGACAAAATAATAGAAGTGAGGGTTTGATCTGTGTGCATTGCAATTGAATATCTCTCTATGCAATAATTCATAACATTCAGAGGTTAACTAAAGAGAACCTAACATCTTTCTGTTGTCAAGGCTGAGTTGATTTCTCATTATAAGCCATATTCTAACAATCCCACAAATATAATCAGTTGTAAGGGAAGCTGGTAGCAATCAGTACATTTAGGTTGCCTAATGCATTTCATTATGAGGTATTACAGTTACTGTTTTTTCCTCTGAGAAGCAGTAAGGCCATTGTCAATTAACTGTCACATTGACATTTTTCACATGATCACAGGGGATGCCTGTGTCATTTAGTGTATTGAGACAAAGCATTCGGTTTGCAAGGGAAACCATTAAGAGTTTCTCAGTTTTTCAGCCTCAATAACATTTTTTAACCTTGTCTATTTCCCCATAAGTAACATTTAATGCCCACCGTTCTTATATCTATTATTCCTTTATATAAAAATGGCAGAGATTTTTTTCCTTTTAACCCAAAAGGCTGCCTCTTTCATGACATTCTCTATTTTTCTGATACTACTCATTGTTCTCTTCTTACCTTTTGACATTTTTTCAAAACTGTGTAATAAAAAATGTCAAAGGAAATTTAAATCACAAAATCCATAAAGTTCTCTGTGAAAAGTCAAACCAAGAATCTAGTGGTGGCTGTGTCAATGCGTGACAATATTTTCTCTGCAGTAGGTGCTGAACTGACAATTGAAAAATATCAGAATTCCATTTACATCCTCTCTGTATGCTCTATGTGATGTTCATAGGTGATGAGGAATATTGCAGGCAAAATACACTCAAGATGAGCCACGATGAAGTCTTTTTCATGTCCTCATGGATGGCAGTCAGGGTTGGGCTTTTCACATGCCAAGCAGGTGTTTATTATTTCATCCTCAAGAATATTTATTTAGTTTAGGTATGGACTAAATGAATGGTTAATTTGAAGGAAAAAGTGCACTGAAATACACCCACTGATGACTTCATAGAATCACAGAGTAGTTTGGGTTGGAAGGGACCCTACAATTCATCTTGTTCCAGCCCCATGCCATGGGCAGGGACACCTTCCACTAGACCGGGTTGCTCAAAGTCCCATCCAACCTGGCCTTGAACACTTCCAGGGATGGGGCATCCACAGCTCCCCTGGGCAACCCTCTGTTGTTGTGCCATACACACAAAAGCACACACCATCCAAAGTCACTCTGGCTAGGGCATCAAACACTGCAGAACAGGACTCTCACCGGGGTCATCATATGCATTTAATGATCAATAAATGCTCTTAATAGGCACAGCAACATTTTTGATGACCATTTTGCATGATGTGGCCTTTCTGCATTTTATTAAGGAACTTCCACACAAATAAAAATTCAATATTGTTGTGAAGTAGAATCAGATGTTCATATATGAAACAAAACATATTTGTATGTATATCTTAAATTTTACTCCAGTCTATCAGCAAGTACATTTTTTTTTCCATTTTCTGGCTGCATACTAATAAAACTAGTTTGTTTCAGATAAAAAAGTCTATCACCCTCAAGCTATGGAGATTTCTTCTTTGTTTTTATTTCAAGAAATGTCCTAGAGATAATCATCATAAAATTAAAGTCAGTACAGGTGTGTTCGTGAAGCAGAGATGGTGGTGGAACCTAATTAAAAAGAATATCTGTAGGTTTTTATCTGTAAAATATTCCTGTAACTTATACCACAAAGCTTAACAATGTAATGATAGGAAGATGTAGAGACTGATATGAAATTGGGTCTGAGGTTCACAGATGCTACATTGTCTAACTTTATCATTACTCATTGCATATCTATAGGCAACTTGACCAACATCCAAGGCACTTTTTCTGTATGCATTTAGAGAGTATAACAGTCCAGATCTGAAAAGATTAATCTCTTTTGCCAGAAGTCATTGTCTTGAAGTTTGATTAAATCATTTCAGATGGAGGTTCTGAATGTCAGTACCCCCTTTGCCACACATACCTAATAAATATAAGACAATGATCATGTAGTACAACCAAGCAGTTTTAGGATTAAACGTGTCCAATCCTTAAAAACCAGAGATTTTATCAAGATTATTTAATTTACAGTCACTGTGGAAAACTAAGAAAATGAATGTAATTTAAACCATTCAAAACATCTTCGAAAATCCTATGCTTGTTTTATTAATTGACAACTGAACCTGAAAAAGTTAATATCAAGGCAATTGGACATAGACTCAAATAAAAACGTCTGTCACAGTGTTTTATCCTGACTAAAATTTCTGTTAATATATATATACTCATATACCTCCCTGTTAATTCGAGAGCTGTGACTGGTAGAAGAGTTAGGCAAATGTCAAGTTAAGCTCAGCAATGGTCAGATACTGTATTGTGATAGGAAAGCAGTTGGGGTTAAAATTTAAAAAACTCGGATATGTAGGCAGTTTGCTCAGCCTATGTATGAGAGGCAAATTTTTTTCACAGAATCACAGAATCAATTAAGTTGGAGAAGACCTCTGAGGTCATCAAGTCCACTCTTTGACTGAACACCACCATGTCTAGACAGTGGCACTAAGTGTCATGTCCAGTGGTTCCTCCAACACCCCCAGGGATGCTGACTATACCACCTCCCAGCTCCCTCAGCTGCTCTACATCAGACTTGTGTTTCACACCCTTCCCCAGCTCTGTTGCCCTTCTCTGGACATGCTCCAGCCCCTCAATGTCCTTCTTGTAGTGAGGGGCCCAAAACTGAACGCAGGATTTGCGGTGTGGCCTCACCAGTGCCAAGTACAGGGGGACAATCACTGCTCTGGCCCTGCTGGCCACACTATTGCTGATAGCGGCCAGGGTGACACTGGGCTTCCTGGCCACCTGGGCACTCTAGTGACTCATGTTCAGCTGCTGTTCCCCAGTGTCAGAAACAGAAGACAGCTTCTATTTTTGTATAAAAATAAAGTATTTATTAATTAAGAAATTAATTAAAATTAATTAATCAAAATTTGATAGCAAAAAAAAATTTAAAATCTGGGATCCGGATTAAAGGAAAGAAAAGAAAACCGGGAACGCAGGCATAGGAG
>VZRO01000021.1:112336-220642 GCA_013397915.1 Daphoenositta chrysoptera | reverse complement strand
TCAACTGGGGCACATACAAAAACTTTAAATTGGGTGACCTTCAACACTTAATTAACTGGACAATAAAATAATTAATCATTAATGAGCTTGACTAAAACTACCTAATATGCAAGGACAAATAAATAATTGTGCATAACACCCAGCATTCCCAGGTCCTTTTCCGCTGGACAGCTTTGCAGGCACTCTCCCCAGACTGTAGAGCTGTTGTGACCCAAAAGCAGGACCCAGCATTTGCCCTTGCTGAACCTCATAAAATTGGCCTTGGCCCATGGATCTGTCTGCAGAGCCTTCCTTCCCTCCAGCAGATCAACACTCCTGCCCAACTTGGTGTCATTGACAAACTCACTGAGGGAACACTTGATTCTCTCATCCAGATCACCAGTTAAGACATTGAAAAGCATTGGGCCCAACACTGATCCCTAGGGGACACGGCTAGTGACTGAACACCAGACAGGCACTGTTTGCTGGGTTAAAAACTGGCTGGCTGGCTGGGCCCAGAGTGGGGTGGTGAATGGATGGATGTGGCACCATTCACCACCGTCCTCTGGGCCCAGACATCCAACCAGTTTTTAACCCAGCAAACAGTGCACTCATCCAGGTCATGGGCTGCCAGATTTCCCAGGAAAATGTTGTGGAAGACAGGATCAAAGGCTTTGCTGAAGTCCAGGTAGACAACATCCACAGCCTTTCTCTCATCCACTAGGTGGGTTACATGGTCATAAAAGATCAGGTTGGTCAGGCAGGACCTGCCTTTTCTAAACTCATGTTGGCTGGACCTGATCCCTTGGTTGTCCTGTAAGTACCGTGTGATCACATTCAAGATGATTTTTCCTTGCAAATTTTTTAAATCATACTATTAAACTCATGCAAGTCTTGTTTTTTGCTCAGTGCTATGATGCATAAAGACCTGAATCTTGCCCAAAGATGGGTCTAATATGAGACAGCACAGCTAGAAATTTGGCTATCTCAGGCCGTAGATAATGAGGGAAATAAGTGGTCTCACAGTTTGTGGAGTCTGTGGTGCCCAGGAGAAGGTTCATCTCATTTACCTGGAGACATTTTCAGTGTAGGTGCTAAAATGAAATGTCCTCAGTCCTCTGTAGAGGGAAAAATAATTTCTGCAGGGCACCATTTATCTAACCTGGTGCAGATGTTCAGAAAGTGATGAACCATGGCCCTAAATTGTTTGTTTGTCTTCAGAGACTAAAGAAGGACCCCTGGATGGCTAGCTCGGATGTCAGGTTCTCCATTGTAAATGCCAGATTTAGATGAGATTACTCTTATCGCAGTCTTAATAAATTTTACAACATGTAGAAATGGTTGTTTATTGCATTATTATAAAGTAGCTAAATAAAAAATGCGTAGCAAAAATTTGGTTTTCTGTGGATTTCAGGTTTCTTCTTTTTGTAAGGAAAGCTTTCCATAAGGAGGCATTGCTAAAAGCAAACTATGGGAAACTGTAACAACTTGAGGGAATATTTAAAATATTTACAATTTAGGTGGCAGATATGTTTCCAACAAAATTGCTTGCACAGTTCCAGTACAGTTGAAAGGGAAAGCCTAGCAGGGATCATTCTGGCTTTTTATTTATATCACAGTACTTAAGCAACCTCCCCAGTGTCTTTCCTTTTCATTTATGTAACACCTGCCTGTAGTTTCTTTCTAAAATTTTGTCACTACAATTTCTTCTCTCAAATGTTCTTTTTATCACATTCTTTTTCTCAATCCATTTACAAACCACACCTCAAAATAGCTCTTCTTTACTGGTTATCTCTTGTCCTTTTGCTCTTTCTTTTCAGTTGCTATAATTTGGATCTCTAAGGTGTATATTATGACTTCAAAAAGCTTTTCAAGATATAATTTGTCTGAAAAATATTCTATTACTTGGAACATAATGACAGTACTGTATAATATTACTGTTAATAATTAACTTGTAAGTATTTCTGAGCTTTCTGGATATTTTCAAGATTGGCAGAACAATATCAGGTTCAAGTTGCTCATTGATTACTTTCCTCATAGGAACTGAAAAAGGATCCACAGGAGACAGACAACCTCTTTTTTCTAAAGATGTTTTATAATTTAGCATTTAATACCTTTCAAGAGATGAAAGGTTTCATTTTTACACAGTCAGAGGTAAGCAGTTTCTCCTGAAGGCATTGGACACAAGAATGATCAGGTTTGACAAAATTCTTAGCTACTGAACAGATTAAGTCCTGTGCCTTAGCTGGTTGGTGTGGTAAACTAAAATTCAGGGAAAGGGAGGGCAAGTGGCAATACAGAAGCTTAAGTCACTTTTGGGGATGCTTTATGACCAAGCTTAGAGATGAACACAAATCTACAGGAAGCCTAAACTAGGCACCCTCTCTTTCCTGTGTCTCTATCTTGTTTATCTGTAGATTTAAATTCCTTGTAGTAGCTTTAGGCTGACTTAGGCTGACATTTACACGCTATGTGAATGAATTCCCTGGAAGGGCTCCAAGACATGCATGGTAGAAAGAAGCCCCAGATGCAAAGCCGACCCGAGGCGCTCAGCCCACACAGTGCATCATAGCAAGAGGTGGAGGAAATAACTGAGGAATGGGGTATCTGAATACAGACAGCACTTTGAGAATGGCACTGTGTCGCTGCCAGAAGCAAACTGACTCACTGGGCGCTGTGTCAGCTCTCCATACAGACAGTGCTATTTCACATGGCTTTGAAGGATTTTGCAGGAGGTCTGAGGAGCCAGTGAAGCATGAAGAGAGAGAGCTTCTAACTTCTTCAAGGGAGAAACCACAGCTGTGTGCCATGTAAAGTGTGTTAGCTTGGCATATAGCAGGATAGTACGCAACACAGAATCTCCCAAAAGGATACAGGAGACAACACACAGAATGTATAATGTTTTTTGTCCATAGATCTCATATGTTAGGAGGAGATCAAGTGCTACAATTCTAGTTCAGCTAAAATGAGTTTATCTTATTCATCACCTCAGTGTTAGATAATTGCTTTCTCTCAGTATCTAAAGCATAGAACTGATAAAATTTTAGTGATTGGCAGTGTTGTGCAATACCTTCCCTCAGCAAATGCAGCTTAAAAGCTGACAGCATCAGAAAGGCCTGGATGTATCTTTTTTGGAAAAACCTGGAAAACAGTGATGGTGGAATAAGAGACAGTAAAAAAGGATCTTTTTTTGTTACCGCTGTTTTTCCCCTTAAAAAGTTCTGAGGAAAATGTATTTAACATTTGTATTTGAATGTCCTTTACATTTTCTCTCAATCTATTTTTAGCAATTAAACAAAAGCAAATCAATTAAGGGAAGGCGGAAGAAGAGTGAAATCTGATAATGAAAAGAAAGCAAAGTATGATAATCCTCTAAAGACATACTAAACATGGACAGCAGAAGTTCTGCCACCCTAGAGCAGGCTTCCCCTTTGTAGTTTCTTTGCTGATTAGGTCAAGCTTATCCAACTCTAAGAAGAAGCATTAGAAAGGGTATCTCTCTACTTCTGCATGGCTCTGTGAAATTTAAAGGAAACTAATATTTTTAATGTCTCCTTGTAGTTGTTGAACTCACTTTGAAATCAGCAAGATTGCTTGATACAATTTAAAGAATTGGCAGAGTCATGCAAATATGCAGACACAGACAAGCACACATAGGCACATACTTATCCCATTAGGATTGCATAAACTTATGAATCAGGCTAAAAAAACACCTGACGTGAAACATGTTAAAATTAAAATTTCTTTGATGATGTAAACCTGTTCCAATGATGATGAGTTAATTATTTACAATCAGAAATGAGTATGAAAATGCACAGAAATGACAGTACAGTGAGAGCCTTAGTGGTTTTTTCTTTTCCTTTTTCTTTTTCCTTATATTTTTTTCCCTTAGGACAGGGTTTTATGTTGAATACATGATTATAGGATATTTGAAAGAAAATATCTAAAACAGATTTGCACTTATCTGTTGAGAAATAAAAGACACATAAAAGAATTGTAATGCCAGAGAATCGATTGCATTGAGCTCATAGATAGCGCTGTAGACCTAATAGCAGGGGACTGCAAGAGACCAACATGACAGGAAAGGCAGAAGAAAGAAATACTATATGATTAGATAAGGGAGACGGGTAAGATTAGGATTATGCTTGATTTCAGTCTCCCTAATAATTATGGAGAAACTTTGAGATACTGGCTGATGGCATGTGGCATGGCAGACATAACAAATTAATATATTTTCCGAAGCAGTACATCAAGGACTCTGCTAACAATAATTTATTTCTAGATTTGGTGCTATTCTATCTCCAAGATATTAATAGGCACCTATGACTACTCGTCTATTTTACCTAGTGTAAAAAATGTAAAAGTACGGGATATTTCCTGAAAACTGTTGCCAGAATTTCAGCAGATTCTGAATGATAAAATAATATTTTAAGAAACAATTACATGGGAGGGCGTGTGAGTATGATTTGCTCCTGGAAAGGAAAGACACATGAATACTTCCTAGTGTGGTTTCAGTCCCAGCATAAGAGCCTTTGCATAGCCTAGATTCCAGAGCGCCTTTCACCTTGTGTTGCATTTCTCAGTCTCTGGAGCCTTTGCTGCATCTAGAATGTCACAATAAAACCTTCTTACACATTTGAACTTACTCCAGAAATGAATCTAGATCAGCACAGGATAAGAGCTGAGCATAAGATCAAAGAGTTAGAAAGCACCTCAGTATGCCCATGGTCCAATCCCCTAATAAAAAGAGTCATATAGAGCAGGATACACAAGTCTGCATCTAATTGTTTTTTTGAATGTCTCAAAGGACAGAGAATCCACCATTTTTCTGTTCCACTGATTGACCTCCATCACAGTTGACCTCCACCATAGTAAAAAAGTCTGGAACCAAACATGGTCATCCAAGATATAGGATCAAAAGGATTGGAATGGAGCTGAGTCGGGGGAGAAAAACAGCTATAATTTAAATAATCCTTAAAAAACTAAAATTGACAACAACGAAGGAAAAGGAGACTACTAAAGGGAAAAAAGAAAAAAAAGGAACCTAATCAAAGCTGAAATTAAAAATGAACTAGGAAGTTCCAGAAAATGCCAATATAGCGGGGAAATTTCGAAAACCTAGTACAGGAAATGAGCCAAAAACCCCTGTAAAGTGTTTCATAATAGGCTATGTACATGCACAGCCTACAGCACAACAGCCCACAGCAAGTCATTTATTTATGCCACAAACAAGTAGTTCTCATCTATTCACTTTTTTCTTTTGTTTTTTTTTTTTTTTTGAAGCAGTGAGAGCTTACATCAGCTTATGTATTATGAATACAAAAAATTTAAATGCTTTATCTCTGGTTTAATGTTAATTTGGTTATTTCTTAGTTCTTATTTGTTAGTGTAAACTCTACATTCTATGAACTTTCACATCGAACTTTAATGAGCTGATAATGCTGAATTCTATTAAGCATTTGTTTACTGTACTTGATGCTTGTTCCTCACCTAGGAATATACTTTTCTTCCAACATCCTCTCATAGCATAGAAATGTTGTCTCTTCCCAAATACATGAGAGCTTGTTGTCCACCAGGACCCCCAGGTTCTTCTCTGGAAGGAGCAGAGCTGCTTTCCAGTGGGTCAGCCCACAGCCTGTGCTGCTCTGTGAGTTTATTCTTTCCCAGGTGCAGTGCCCTGCATTTGCCTTTGCTGAATTTCAGAAGGTTCCTCTCTGCCCATCTCTCCAAAGTGCCAAGGCCCTTCTGAAGGGCTGCAAAGCCCTCTGGGGTGTTGGCCACTCCTCCCAGCTTTGTGTCAGCAATGACCTTGCTGCAGAGGCATCTGCCCCTTCATCCAAGTAATTGATGGATAAGTTATACAATGCTGGGCTCAGTAAAGAACCTTGGGGGACACAACACAAGGAGAAACAATCCAGTCCACTCACTTTCTAGGACTATCTAATCACAAAAGTGCCTAAATTTGATGCAGAAATCCTCTTTCAGCATTCTAGTTTATTGTGAAATTATCCTAAGTGCTCCAAAATGCCTGCTTTTTGCCCGCAGAGCTATTGCAACTTCATATTGGGTAGGAAACTGTTTTTCCAACCTCCAGCCCAATGAGGAAGTTTATAAGGCTTATTATGTGATGCCTACATGTTTTATCATACAGCATCTGAGAAAGTCAGATGCTCAGCCCAGAAAGGGCAGAATTGTGTTCTAAACATTAGAACATAAACCTCACCTCTTGTGACTACTTCATACCCCACTTGTACCATGTAAAATTGCCCAGCTTCGAGGATTTTCCAAGATATTCCTCTGGAATCTAGTGTCAATGGGGCAGGTATTCCAGCCTTTCTTCACTCCAGTTACCCTGTCTATGCAATTACTTGGAAAAGCAACTGTGAAAATTGCTACTGCATTTTGAAATTCTATTGCATTTGACCCTCTTCTGGTCATAGGAAGCCAAAATATGGTATAAAGCATGTACTCACTCCTTTACACTTCTGTACTACAGTACAAAAATTTTCCCCTTTTTAGAGCATTCACAGTCATGAGTAGTCACACTTAGTAGCCCTGTGACTTTTTCAGAAGAATGTGGTTTATACCCATAGCACATGGGGCATAACATTTTATTTTTCAAGAAAATGTAGGTGTAGATTCACTTCACAGTATCTTGCTTTACACAAAGCAGCTGGGATTGAAGATGGAATAAAATAGTAGATGTTTAATGGACATAGGGGTTTTTGTAAGAAGGATTGTGTCAAATGGGGGCAGTGGTTATCCTAAGGGATTCTTCTTAGGTGTTGTTCTTCTGACTAATTCATTATCTGTGAATCATAAATCTATAAAAGATTTGAACGTGCCTAATCCCAAAAATAAAACTTGAAATAAATTTAAAAATCATGACTATATATAGTTGTATGTGAAATCTGCAAAATATTGAGACTTTTTACGTGTGCTCACTCCTCTTCCTCACTCTACCATCATTACAAAATTATAAGAGTCACTTCTAATGAGCAATACTAATAATTAAGGACAAAATTCCTTGGGCAATGTACACTGTCCTCCTATCTAGTGTAAAATGGCATAATTCTCAGTGCTTGAATTCCCTTACTGCCTGTGCATGCTGGAAATTATTGTTTCCAGAAGATAGACTAGGAATTGGAAGAGGTCAAATCTTCCCTTACTGGGAAGGGAATATCAATGTAATATTTTACAATATTTGCATTGTTATGTGCATATACATATTTACAATATGAAGCTGAGATTAGTTTTAGGAGTATTCCTCTTTAAAGAAGCACTTCCTCTACAATTACCATGTATAAAAATAAGTGTGTATCTATTTTTCTTTATAACTACTTGTACCTCTGTATACTTTGTTATTTCTTTTAGGACATAGTAACTTTCATACACAGCCTTTTCTGTCTTGCTTAGTTTCTCATCTCACACATAGATGAATGAAAAAAATCCAAACCATTGGGGTAAACCAAAAATAGGAATATCTAAAACTAGAAAAAGTGAAGAGCTAGATTAAAAGTAATGAAGCCCATAGGATGAGCAGCAGTATGACAGTCATGCCAGCCAAGAGTTGCATTTAAATATTTTGAAACTGCAACAATCATGCTTCAATATTAACTGACATACACCAAAAGCAACTAAAATAAATTATTCTTAAAGAAAAACTGTGTTTATATGAAGGTGAATATGCTTATAAAATTAATGGCTCATAAGACATGTATGAGCTGAAGCAAAGGCTGTGCAAAACTGAATGAGGCTGTGGTGAGGCGGGGGTCACCCTCTTGTCCCAGGAAACTAATGATAGGACAAGGGGAAATGGCTTTAAATTTTATCAGGGGAGATTTAGGTTGGATATTACGAAAAATTTCTTCACTGAAAAAGTGGTTAAGCACTGGAACAGACTCCCTAGGGAAAAGGTAGGGTCACCTTCCTCAGAAGTGTTCAAAAAACAATTGAATGTGGCACTTCACAATATGGTTTTGTGGGTTTTTTGAGGGTATTAGGTCAAAGGGTGGACTTCATATCTTACAGGTCTTTTCAAACCTTAATTATTCTATGATTGCAGGAAAATTGAACATCCTTGCTTTGTACTATTTCATTCCCTTGGTTCTCCCCATTTCTTCTTTCTGTTTTAACATTGTCTTATTCTAAGTTTTTCAACTTAAAATAATTATTTGTTGAACTTGAAAACAGTCACATTTCAGCAGGGCTACTGAGGGCACAGAATGTTAATCATGTTTAGGTGTTTGCAACACTCTTGAGTTCTGAATGAATAATATTTCCTGTGAAAGGAATTATTTATCATGATTCACTGGTACATATTTTTTTCTGTGTAGTTTATTCATCACTGCTTCGACTGGCACAATTTTAAGTAATTTTTTTGACAATCCCTGTGACAGGACAGCTATTATGTCTGTTAATAGAGAAGATACTGCTGACTCACCAGTGGATATTTTTTCTTATTCAAGCTAAATGTGAATAAAGACAAACCTCACATGTTAAGTTCAAGCCTCTAAAGCCTCAGATTACTCAGCATTACCAGGGAAGCATCCTTTTGCTTTAACAATATAAGAACACTCTACCTGATTTTCCCATTATGGTATACATCATCCTCAATAGATCATTTTCAGTGTGACATCCTCATTCATATACTTCTTACTTTGGTTCCCTTAATTATTAATATTTTTTTTTATAATTATGCTCATCACAATCTCTCCAGGTGCCCATGTAAATTATTAAGAGGAATGAGTAATGGATGACTGATGTAAAAATAAATTGAAAGAGACTCAGCTGCACAATACAATATAGTCCTTGCCCAATTCCCTGCTTCTCCCCTAAGGCAAAAGCCTCAATCAAGGGGTTTGCAATGTGCCCAGAGGGTCAATGGGTTTAGCCTGTACTGACCTTTACAGGGAAAACACATCAAAAAAAGGAGAACTTCCAAGTAAATTGTTCTCAGCCATTGTGAGGTCAAAATTAATATATTAAATGTGGAGATAAGTTCACCTATGTTTATGTTCCCAAAGCAGAGATGTCTGCAGAGAAGATATGTTTCTAAGTTCCCACTGTAGCCACTGGAGGTGTAGTCAGTTGACCTCAGAGAGTAGTTTCTCTCTTCATAAACTAAACACACACTTCTCAATTTGGTTGCTTAAATACGGACCCCTGATGATACCCTAGGCTTGGGAAGGCTTCTAGAGAGGTGAGAGCCATGATGCTGAACTCACAGGAAACATTATTTTCTGGACTTGCAGCTGGAGGTCAGATGGGATGCCCATTTCAAACGGTATCTCACATGGTACCAGAGGGCAACGGAACCATGCCCCTGCTGATAGTTCAGCTGACTTGATTTCAGCACTGACTGAAAAGCAGAACGAGAAATTAGGGGATTAGGAATTGCTTAAGAGAGATGAATTCCACTTTAGCATTTAAAATAAATGCCCTCACACATGAACTTGACCTGGAGAGCTTGGAAGCAATAGTCTTCATGCCATTGTCAATATGGCAAGAGATTTCGCCAGTGAAGGTAGAGCCTGAGATGGTGAACTATTTATAACTTTGTGAAAAGACATTAAATAATGGTAATGAATAGGTATCTTTCATTACTCTATTTATCACTTGATATAAATATAATGTGTGAATTTTCCATTTTAAAATTCTGTATTTTGTACCTAAAACCCTGTTTCATATTTAAATTGTAGATATAATATTTTTCCTATGATAAATTAAAATTCACAGCAAATGAATTACATTCTGCATCTCCTACAGTTGTTGACCTGTTAGCAGCAACCTTTAGTTGTTAATATCTTTTAAAATTAATTTCCAAAAACATGTGTCTTCATTAGTTTATTGTAGTGTCCTTGGTCAAAAGCCCGAATACAAATTTTTCAAGCAAAAACTTCAAATTACAAAACCAGTAAGCAGTAATGTTAATGATCTTGACTTCAGCATTTCTGCAGAATATCTCTTCTTGGTGACCTTCTCTCTACTCACAAGACCTTCAGATTTTCTTTCCAGAGTTCAACAAATGCATGGCACAAAACTTCTGTTTTGCTGCACTTACCACCGCAGTATGCAGTTGTTTCTATAGAGAAGAAGCAATGGGAAGATTATTTCCATTCTGATATCTTATCACGTCTTAGAGTAGATCATCTTCTGTACAGCTGTTGGCTGATGAATGGCTTCAAGACAAGAAAAACATACATTCTTATTTTCTGTCTTTCCAGAAACCTAAGAAAATTGCAGTACTGCTACTGTTTACAGTGTCCTTACCTTTCTATCACCACCTGAAGAGGTTCATACAAGGAGACATTACTGTCTAGTTGTCTCTCAAAAATGCATCAGCAACAGAAATAGGTTATTGTCCTGTGTTTTGATTTTGTTCATGAGCATCTTCACAAAAACTGATGCGTATAAAGTGGCAAAGGCAGTATCCTAGATTAACAGAGTTTAGATACATGTAGATGGGAACCCCAATAATCATTTTATTTCTAGTCCAGAGCAGTGCAACTTTAAGACAGTTGACTGGAACTGAAAGTTTTTTCATGTCATTTAATTATAAAAATCCTGTTTATGAACTGAAAGCTACTTTTTGATGTGTCTGTATGAATATTATTGTAATTAGCAATCTTATTCTCCTGTTCCTTTTCTCTCTACTCATTCTTTCCACTCTATATTTGGGCATGTGGTGTCTACATTGAAAAATGTACAGGTGATATGTAGGTAGTTGAAACCCAAAACTATGGAAGAACTAGACAAACCAAAAGAAAGTGATTTCCTGTGATGGTTTGGGGAGGTAGAAGAAGGCAAATACGGTGACCAAACTGCATAAGAACATGTTCTTATTACTCTCAAAGGATTTTCCTTTTTAAAAAAGGAATTTTTATAGCTTTTTTTTTTCTTATTTGTCTAATTGATTTCAGTGACATTGCCATTGTATTGTTATTCCAAGTTTTCCTTCGATTTTTTTTGTAAATATCCAACATACATCCCTAGTTATAATGTGATAATCAGTGGATTATAACTCCTTTCAGTGAATATTTTCTTTCATTTTTCCTTGATTTTCAATACTCTTCAAGCAAAATAGAGGTAGAAAAATACAGGATTTCACAGAAGTGCACAGCAATAAAGAAACTCTAATGTTCTCCCAGGCAAATTCATCAGTGTTCTTTTTAAACTAATAAAAATCCATTTTAAAGCAGCTCTCCTTTACTTTTAAAAAACTGTTGTCAACTCTTTCAATAATACCAGAATAAAATTACTAAAGCCTTAACTACTTAATACTGGGGAATTTTAGTTTTCTCTCCCCTTCATGTTTGCATGTTAAACTGGGAGATAATAATTTGAATAAATTCTAAGAGTTTCAGAGGTCAATGTCAGTCTTCAAATTTGAGGAGGCTTAAGTGTCACAACATGCTAATGATAATACATGCAATTTTTACTGGGCCTAATTAATCTTACCATGAATGTGTAAAGCTGCCAGTACTGCCTACTGAAGAACAGGTACAGGATTGAACTTCCTCTAATCCATAGGCTTCAGTGTTTGAGCAGCGTGTTTAAGAGAAAATTTATGTTTTGCATTTCTATTTAGAAATTATTTTACTTGTTTTTTGGGGGTTTTTTTTCCCCATTGGAAGAACCAGTATTCCAACTCCAGCTGTATTTTTCATTATTTTCATAAAATCACTTCTTTATGAGAAGTTAAGGACACAGAGTTAAAAAACTAGATTTTTTAGCCTTAGTTTTGCTGAGAGAAATCTGAAGTCTTATATTCCTCTGTCAACAGGCAGCCACAAAGAATGCAACTTCTTTTTAATTTCCTTTTTATTCCTTTTCTGGTAATAGTGGGCATTGACAATACTAAAGGAGAAGTAGTTAAAGATAGGCCATAAATACTTCAGATACCAAAAATGGCCAAGTAAATACGAATATGGATAAATAAAAGTAATTTGAAGGGCCTCTGGCCAGCCTTTCCATGTAGGTGAATTATACATACTACTGTGGCACACTGTATGAAATCCTATATTTGACTGTCAGTGGTTGGAATGGTTACAGTCCAGATTTCTTCCTGGGAAATGTCTTTCTTGACCTCAGCTACCATAAATGTAACTTTAAAAATAGGACATTATCAACTAACCATAATACTGAGAGGAATTTCAGAGTTAGAAAATATCACTTTTTCAAATAGCATAGTAAAAACTGCAGTGATTAAGGGTGAAATTTGCCCTCTGCAGATCTGAAGGTATGTGAACCACTTGAGTGCCATTTAAATCCTCCAAATGGAAGGGAAGTGGTGAACTTCACTCCAAGCACAGATTTTAGATATTCTTCTTCACATAAAACCTTTAGTTCTTAAAATTTTACTTTTTAAATTATTAACAATGTTCAGAACAGTATGTTTTTCATTGTGTCTAAATATTATTTTCAAGCCTATATCTCCAATGGATTTTGTTAATAAAGAAAATAATATACCCTCAGGAAATGGTGTTGTGACTGTAATAGACTTGGTTCAGTAAAGCTTCTGCTGTTAATTAAGAAACTTTCATCTTTGAAGTTCAGTATAAAAAAAATTCTTATTAACAAAGGTATGTTAGGTCAGCAATAAAGTAGATTTCCCTTTGAACATTATGTCTAATCAATCCAGAGAGAATTAACACAATTATATTTTATCAGAAACATGTAGGGGGAAGGATCAACAAGGGGGATGGAGTGTGACTTTGGTATTAATTACAAAACTGTTTCAGGAAATAATCAATCCTTTGTTAATCAGGTCAGGTATATGAAATGACAAAGAAATTATTTATCAAGCCACAAGGGTGAAAGTCACACACAAGGGATTATAGTGATAAGTCTCTGAATTGTAGAGAAATCATATGGGCTTTTCTTTGCATTTTAGGTTGTATTTCTAATTGTATTCTATTCCAAATATCACTAATTAACTTAGAAGGGAAAGATTAAATGCTAAAAACCATAAGAGACACATGAATTAAACCATTTCATTTTTCAGTGTTCCAGTTAGACTCTCAGAACACATGATTATTATTTTTTCAGTCTTAATTTCTGAATGTATTTGACTTGATTTGATGGAAAGAATATATTTAGTCTCTTCAGATGTTCTTGCAATAAATCCAAACTGCTTTATTGGAACAAGAGCTACCTGAACATTTATTGCAAACCACATAACAAACGCCTATTATTCTTACATAGAGCACTGTCATTTCCAAATTTGACAAATTCCCTAGACCCTACTCTTCTCCCCAAAATGCAGTGCAAATTAATTGTGAAATAGGAAATAAATCTCACTATAACTAGATCTTTGGGAATAACTAAGCAGCAAATTAGGCACCATTCCTATAGTCCAGTTACAAGAATGTCTGAGAGAGGACCTGTTTGTTTTATTCTCTATTGTATTACATCATAACATTTAGCTCATAATTTTTCATGCTTATTTAAAATTCTTTGGAAAAGATTCAAGAGCTATCAGAAGCACTACTTTGTTTTTCCAACTTATTTCTTCTTATTTCCTACCTATTTAGTTCTCTGACTTTTTCTTTGATGTTTTTTAGTTAGTGCTTGGAAAATACATCAAAATCTCTGCACAGGTCTGAGAGGTGAAGTCCAAGACTCAATTAATTTCTTTTTCTATTTTTTTACCAATCTTACAAATTTGTAACTACCCATATCTTTTGAAATTTGCACGTCATTCCTAGCGTGGATGAGCTGCTGCTTATTTCACTCTCTGACATGTGGTAGCTCAGTATCTAACCTTTCTATTCCAGTCCAGCTGAGAAACCAGCCATGTTGTGCTATCTACCAAACACACATGTACTGAGAGGTTTTGTTACATGGAGTTTGTGTCCCTCGAAAAAACAGAGCAGCAGCTGTCACCCCAGTGTTTCAGGACAGATCAATGGTTGGACCCGATGATTTTAGAGGTCTTTTCCAATCTTACTGAGTCTAGGATTCTACGATTCTATGGTTTTGTGGTGGTTAAAGTGAGCTTGTCCATTTAATCTGTTATACAAAATGGAAATTTGTTTGACCAGCCAAGCAAGAAAGAGGATGTTGATAGATGGAGAGTGTATGAAGTCAAAATTCAGTCAGTTTAGTGGGCATGGTGGTATTTGGTTGAAGATCTGACTTGATGATCTTGGAGGTTTTTTCCAGCCTTAATAATTCTACGATTTTATGACTTGTTGATCAAAGATCTTTTTCCTATGAATCTTCAAATTAAAGAAATTGTCTTCAAACCACCTGTTCTTCCCAAGTCAGTTGTTTGATTCTCTTGTTAACATCTATCATAATTTTAATTGCTATTGGAAAGACACTTCCAAGGTTATTAGATTTAGTGCAGCTTTTAACTACTACCTAATGGAAGAAAAGAGAAGATATACTATTCCTCTCCTGTAGGGAAGAAAACATAAAAAAACAAAACAAAAGTCCCTTTTTTCTTCTTTTTTTCTCTTGGTAATAATTGTTCAACACTGTCTTTCATTTTTTGATTTTTCCAGAAGCTGCTTTCATTAATGAAATACCTGTCCATTTAAAAAACTTTCATCTCCACTCTTTCCTCTGTCAGAGATCTATCTCTGAGATGTTACTGTCTCGCCTGTTGCAAGCATTTGCTGGATTTCTTGAATGGTTCTCCAAGTGTCAGCTGCAAAACACCAATGCCAATTGGCACCCAGACAATATTCACAGTCAAGCCAAAGTCTTAACAGCTAAACATGGCTTTCCTTTATCCAGATCCTCCCAACATCATCTCCTACTGTATTCTGACATATTGTTCATAGAAAGAAAGGCTGATCCTGAATGCTAGAAATAACCTCTGACAGCTATACCTGATGTTAACTGAGTACATTTCCACTACTCAAAATATACCTGCTTTTTTCTCCCTCAAGACCTTCATTCACCAGAATGTCTCTAGGCTATTTTTGTCAAGGTTTGAAAAATGGCTTAGCGTGATTTTTTTGATGCAAGTTAATACAGTGATAAGCACAGTAAAGTCTCCAGGAATAGCAAATCATTAATTTACTTCAGAAAAAAGGACTTCAGTGATGAATAAGCCCCATAAGGATTCTATAGTTTTAAGCAGCTTCACTGACAGTGAATATCTAAACTAGCTAAAAGAAAACTAAAACATGTTGCTAAACCTGTAATTATTTTATTCAGTTAACCCGTAAATAAGCTTTAGAATGGAGGGTTCTTGGCAAAGCTGTTTGATATTAGACTTTACTAAAATGGATGACCTTTATTTTAAACACATTATACTCCACAATTATAGGAGAAGAGAACAAGAAGATGTAGCTAAGAGGAGTGCAGAAGAAGGTTTTATGCAAAATAAATCATTTTGGACTGTCATCGCAATGTAGGCAATGTCTTAAGTCATGTCCCAGTTTCATATGTATTAATAAACTGATCAAGCCCTGTTAATCACATTGAAATAATTCAAGGTGCTGTGATGTTTCTGGTCTTGAGTTCAGCCCACAACTCCAACCTCTGTCATACCATAAGCAAGACAAAGGCAATCTTTCCCCTTACCCTTAGTGATGCTCCATGTTGCCAATTATGCTCGAATTTTCCCAAATCTACCAATCATCTTTTAAATCCTATCTCAGTTAAGTTACCCATAAAACACTATTCCAATTGAGAAGAGTTTGCTGATGTAAATAACTGATGCAATATCCTGAATTCGCTAAGAATCCAGACTAATGCACTTGTTAGACTGTCAGGATGACACTCTGATGTTGAGAGATATCCTTAGAAAACTGCCAAGTCCTTTTCATAATCTGAGATTTCTATTACCAAAACCAGGATATGAAGTGCTCTTCAGCCAGGAATTGTGAAGAGCACATTTGTAGCATTTTGTAAGGAACGGCGATATGTGAAGCAAGGGTATTAGTGACTTCTAGCCAGGGGAAAACTTGTAAATGGTCAAATATCTTCTTATCACAACCTCAGGTTATCTGCCAATATGTGACTTTTTGCAAGGGCATGTAGAGATAGGAAAAAGGGGCAATGGCTTCAAACTGAAAGAGACTAGGTTTTATTAGATATTAGAAAGGAATACTTTATGGTGAGGATGGTAAGGGAAGAGCTTGACAAGAGAAGTAGTCTCTGAAAGTGTTCAAGGCTATGCTGGACAGGGCTTTGAGCAGCCCTGTTTGGTGGAATATGTCTCTATCCATGGTAGGGGGTTGGAACCAGATGAGCTTAAGGTCCCTTCTAACCCAAGACTTTCTAAGATTCTATGATATCCACATGACACTTCTGAGAAGAAAAATTTAAAATATCCCTTTCTAAATTGTGGTGATTCCTCAATTTTACTTTCAGGTTAAAATTACATTTCTGGTGGCAATGTATTCCTCCTGGACTTTTGGAACCAAGTGCAAGAGCCATGACAGTATTTAGCTCCAGTCCCAGTTTGAGGGCCAGAGATGAAGAAAGATTAGGCAATTTTTTTCCTCTCTCTCTCTCTGTGAACAAATAAATCTGATGAATGAAATAAAAGAGCTAGGTAGAAAAATTTTAATTATATCATACTTTGGTAGCTGGGGTGATAGTAGGCTTGTGAAATAAGTTGAATTAGAGCTTTTAATTCTTTTATGAGTTTTAACATTTGAATTTTAAAACCTACATTCCATGCAGAGCAGCAATGTGATATTCCTGTGATATTTATAAAAAAAAAAAAAAATAAAATCAGCAGTCTTTATCCTTGTTGTTCTACAAGTCATATTACTCTGGACAAATCAAGATTCTGTGAGTAGTTATCTGAAGCCAAAGTATACACCTGCAGGAAAATGATAAATCTTTATGGATTTTCATTTACACAGAACCGGTAATCTCCCTGACGTCAGGAGGGGATTGGATTTGCAGGTAGAGGATGATGTGCATTAATACTGATCTTCTGCACAAAGGCTCAGCCTGAATGACCTCCTCAGGAACTCTACTACCCCTTGAAACTCAAGAATGGCACTAAGTCAAAGATCTTTATGGTTCTGGCAGTTAAAAAGAGCATTAAACTCCACATAAATATTAACACTCTGCTTATACACACCATGAATGCATTGCTCCTAGGGCCTCGCACACAAAAGGAAGATTTGTTCAGTTTCCTCTTAAAAAACATTTTATTTGCTAAGGGAAGGATCCTCCATACAGAATGATGCATCCTCCCAGCAGCCTGTTTTACAGGATGAAAAGTTTAATTCATTCTTCTCTAGAAAACAGCAAGTGGAAGGTAAATAACTGTGTCAGTAAGGGAAAACCAGTCTGCCCAGTGGGGACATTCCCTTGCGCAGTATGAATTTCCCTGCAGATCAATAAAATATGTAATTTACTTGGTTTGAAGATTGTCTGGAGTGAGATGGCTACAGAAAACCCCTATTCAGCTTTTCTAATCCCTGTTTATTTCCCATGATATGTCCAGAGGAGCAACATGAAAGAATCAAAATTAATCCTGATATTTGGGGGTTTTTAATGCACCATTAAAAAACACTTTAGAATATAAAGGTGAAGTGGAAGCCCCTGGACTAAAAGTTAGAATTTTTGTGGTGTGTTTATTAACAAAGAGTTGGTTGGCAATTAATTAATTGCAGTAATAATGTTCTGCCTTGGAAATCACTCACATCTTAAACAGAGGGCCTCAAAGGAACAGGAACACTGAAATGTCTTGGCCAAGATACAAAGAAGAAAATGTAGTCAGGCAAACTGTAAGACATAACAGATTGTGTGAACATTGTTTCATGAATGAATCAGAGCCATGATATCCTTTTGGAGATAACCTACTGGCTCTAAGATGGTGAATTTAGTCCCATTGCTCTTCACAGCTTAATGTCAACCTTACAAAAAAGCTTTGACAATTTAAAAAATAACACGGAAATCACTTGTAAACATGAAATAGGATCCAGAGCTCACAGAGTATAATGGAAAAATCCCATTTCCATTGATGTCAGTGATATTTGGTTGAAAAGGATCTTCGGAAAATAGTACTGTAGAGTGCTGCGTTAAATAGTTTAAAATTAATTCCTCCACAGCCAATCTAATGAGGCTAAGGGTACAAAATTGTCACAAAAGAACAAGAAATCAGCACGCTTTTGTGCCAAAATGTGCAGTTTGCCTCTTTCTTGTCATCCCCCATAAGGAATTTTTTGAACATGATATTATTCCATTAAATCTTCAAAGAATATGCACAAATACAACTATAGCTTTTGTTGTTCCCAGAGTTTTCCAGCACCTGAACAGTTTGGCTAAAATTTGGCTTACTGAATCATTACTATTGGTTAAGATTCAAAGAAATATAAAAATTCACTTCCTTACCACATCTTATATTTTTTTTTTGCAGGCTTCTGAATACCATTATTTTTACAGCTAAATGGCGTGATTTTGATGTAAAATGCTTTGCTTTTTATATTGTGAAACCTTGAATATGACTGCCACCCTGACACCCTTAAAATCAGATCCCAGCCAGGACAAGGGCCTTATGTTTAGATGGCCCTGTGGCCTTTTTGCTGCGTGTCTACTCACACCTAGGCCATGAGAATTCCATGCTGCTGACATACCACACAGATGGGATGGCCTGAGCACCTCCAGAGACAGGACTGCAGCCATACATCAAACCTTTCTGCTGGCTGGCATTTCACTTTGGGTTCACCTTGAGTTCATTGCATATACACTGGTTTGGGATACACCTTAGAACATCTGCGTTGTGGTGCACTGCATGTCTCAGCCACATTTATTCCATTAATATTTCCTTGGGGCCATCCCACATTTCATGCCATCCACAAACATCCCTGTAATGAGAGTCTCTGGGTCTTTGGGAGAAACTCAATGACTAGCAATTTAACAAAGGAGTGACCTTGTGACCCAATGACCTTAAATATTGTGGAGTGATTAAGCAATTATTCTGAATATTTAATTTCTGCATATTCTCTATACTATAAAATTAATGGTGTTCATAGCAACAGAGATAGAAAATTATCATAAATGCATTATATTTAAATTAGTAGTCCATATTTCATGCCTTTATAATAGTCGATAGAGCATCAATACAGAATGAATTAGAAGCCAAGAGCAGCCAAAGCCCTATAAGATTACTTCCAAGTTACTTTGGCACTAATGCTTTCCTCTTAATCTTTACTTCACTTTTACTGTAATGTTAATTATGCAAATTAATATATTCAGAAAGCAGAGAAGAGTCCTTCTGCAAAACAAAGATAAGATTGAGGCTGTTTTCTTCTTTTCAGATGAGGTCTACAGTTTAAAAACAAGGTATATTTACCATTTATACAAGGGAATTCACACCTCTTTTTTTGGTGTAACATTGCAAACAATTCTGTCTGAATCACTAACAGCAGAGGAAAAGGAATCTTAAGATTGAATAATTGGGGAGGTTGGCAATGACAAAGAAATTGAAAGGCAAATTGAAGGAAGTATGTACAGAAGTGGACAAAAAGAATGGTGAAAGAAAACAACCTGATTTTTCATTTGGATAACTGAGAGAGGCTGTCAAACGTTTTCACCTCCAGGGCTCTTTTTGAATTAGCACTAGTTTGACAGTTGCTGCTGTGAGGTGCCTCAGGATTAAAAGTGTGGAGAATAAAGATGTCATTCTGACTCCAAGAGAAGATGACATTCAGTAGATTTGTATTGGATTGCATCTTTATCACAGTAAAAAGCACGTCTCACTTGTTCTAGTGTCTTGCTTGCTTTTCATTTTCTGGACACCAAAAAATGCAGGCTGACAGTCTGATTAGCTCTCATAACTTCCATTAATGAATCTTCATTCAATCCCATTTTAAGGGACATTTATTCTTTAACATCGATGTTATAAAGGTCAAGGCAATAATGCTATACCAATTATTTTCTTCTTTCAGCTTTCCCTATGAAATACAGGAATTACTATGTTATTCAGCCAAAATGAGAAAATATTTATAAGAGTCATCACTGAATGTAAATGTTTTCTCCCACGAGAGTTCTACCTGTAATTGAACCATTTGGAAAGTAGCATGGGTAGTTATATTTTCCATGTCTGTTTAATTCACATTTATAAATAAGTCTGAGAATTCATTAAAACAGAAAAAAAAAAAAAAAACCACGATAGATTATTTTAGGAACTGCTCCTAATGCTTCACTAAAAAAAATAAAGGAATTACTCCCCTGGGAGGAATGAATTAACTTGTAGGGAAATTTCTACACCAGAAATCATCTTTTTTAAAAATATAGATATGATAACAACTTCAAAGAAATAGTGTTTGAAGAGATTTCAAAAAAAGAAGATACTATGAATATTAGGTCAGGATACATTCGAAAAGACTAAATCGCAGGATAGCGATTACTCAGTGTTTCCTAAATGCAAGGTTTTTAATATGTTCAATATTTTGCAGCTGGAAATAGCATAATCTTAAGTGTCTAGACCCTTATGATATCATGGATATCACGGCATCCCCATTTTTTCTGAGCTCCTTCCCCTCCCCCCACGACCCTCAGTAGGATTCAATTTTGAGATGCATAAAATGTTAGTAAACTAGGAGACTCTTTAAATTAGGTGTTTTAATTAAGTGATATCTAGATGCTGGGAAATAAAGAGTCTTAAAACATGATGAATATGCAGTTCAGAGGCAGAAGTACCAACAGAATTCATATCTGTAGCAGTGTTAGTCTTAAAACCTACACTTAACTGTGTCCTTTCTGTAAGCATTACCAAATTGGCATAGAAATCTAAGTGGATTAAAGAAAACAAACCAAATGACAAAAATCAGTCACCCATCCCTGCCCCCCCACCAACAACAAACCCCATCCTGAACTCACGAAAGTTTATTGGAAATGTATATTTTTATTCTTTATGCAACCTCACCAAGATAAATATTCTCCCTCATAATGCCTTTTGCAAAAAGAAATCATATTCCTTATTCAGGCTGTGCTTAACCTGATGAAATGAGACAAGCATTTTAGTCTCCTTTGGTAAAAATAATCTGTTATTTTTCTTAAACCATTCTATTTTCCCTATGTTTACTTCCTGATTTCTACTGAAAATGTGTTGCTTAATGCACTTCAGTTCCAGATTTGCCTTTTCCTTGATGGTTTACAGTGACATTTTTCAGACATCCTATGATGAACCAATGTCTTCTTCCCTTTCCATTTCTGAGCAAAAAGCCCCTAGCTCATCTGAGAAATTTTAATTACTTTTTCAAAACTATTTGATGTCCTAAATTTCTTTACAATTCTATTCTTTTCCTTCTTTGATCTAATAATTCTGCCATGATACTTAGATTCTCTTCCTGCTGTGCTGTCCTTCTTTGAATCATCACCAATAACTCTGTGAACTCACATTTAACCTCTGTATCCATGTCGTTAAGAAACTTTCAAAAGACTCTTATACAGATCAGTTCTTGGGACTTTTTCCTGTTTTCTGTCTCCTATTCTGTTCATCAAGTCCTTTGTTCACCTTTAATTTTTTTTTTTACTGATTCTTGTTTTCCAATTTCTAAATTAATCACTGATATGAGAGTTTATGAGGTACATCATTGAAGCCTCAATTAAATCTATTGCATTTCCTTTGTTAAGAAAAGTATGCATCTTGCAATGAACAGGTCAGATTAAATGTTTTGTTGTTCATTACCCTATCTAGCAATTCTCTAATATAAGCAGGGTAATTGTAAATTGTATAGTTGTGTTATGTTCATAAAGTCAAGATCAAATTGACAGTTTAGTTTTAATTTCTTGGAGAGATACAACTAGAAATGACTTAAGAACTGATTTTTGTTCACTAAAAATGTCTTAGTATGTCAAATACAACTGAAATCAGAGTAAAACTCCATCATGTCATTGTTGGTTGAATAATTTCATTTAAATATTTTATTATTTTAATATTTCTTCATTTGTTACATAATATTCTCTTTAAAACAATTTTTTTTTCAAAATTATAGAAGTTTGGTTTTTTTCCAAGAAATCAAAAAGTCATGTTATATCATTTTCAACGTGTTTTTTCTGTACAATACCATATGATACAATTTGTCCAAGCTGATCTCATTTCACATCAACAAAAAAAATTGAACTGATTTTGTCTGAATAACACTGAAAGAGAGAAAACTATTTGCTTTGAATTTTTCCAGCCAGCTCTTTTATTACCATCCTTAATTTCCCGTGCTGGAGTTATAACTTTAATTAATTTTATAAATGGAATTTTATATTAAAATTCAAGTCATACTGTGAACTTGGCAAGATGTGGACTGCTCCCTTCTGGGACCTGTACTCTGCAGGGAGAGACAGTAATAATGCAAGGACTACAGTCTCAGTTGTCCCTGAGCATCTCATTGACTAAGGACAACAATTTGATGCATGAAAATAAATTTTTAGATAGCACAGAGCTGAGTAAAAGGATATGAATTCTGAAATGGAGGAGAGCCACAAAGAAATAGCATCTGATCCATCTGCTTTACCTCTGCAATTGAAAGACAAAGCCCATAGTTGTTATTTGAACTGAAAGTTTATTTCATTTCTATGGGCATGAGAAGGCTCATTAGCACAACCTACTCCAGAAGTATAAGGTAGATCTTAGATCAGTAGGTAGAAAGAGAGTTTCGCTTTCTCTCTTCTTCTCAAATTCCAAAAAGAATGGACTCAAATCCCAATCTCAGTGGGATGAGAAAAATCAGAAAGAGAAGAAAAAAATTCCCTGTGGTATGCCTAGCGAATCTGTTGCCATAACTTATTTTTCTGTGATTCTCAAAGGATGTAAATCAGTAAAATTCCCTTCACTTGTATTATTTAGCATTTTCCTTCCTGTGAAAACTTACCTTCAGTGAAAATCTGATGATATAACAACTTCTTCACATTTTTAAATACTTGATTTTTGTGAAGAACACTGATCTTTTGAAATGCAGACTTTTAGGCAACATCCTATAAAAGCAAAATAAAAGAGTTTCTGCCACTGAGACATGTTCCTTTTTATTTTCTCCTTTTACTGAGCTTTAGCTATATAACATGCACTGTAAGAGTATAACACTGCTTTAGCAAATGAAGAATCTAACTCCTAGTAAATCACCATTCTTACAACTGCAGAAATCACTTCCATGACAAAGAACATATGAGATATTGAATGATACGCCTTTATTCTCTCCCACAGTTTTATTCTATCTTTCATCTCATATAATTACATTTTTTTTCCTGTAAGGCTTTCTCTGGCTCTGTGCACAGTAATCTTCTAGTAAAAAAAATTTTAAAAAGACATATCCTCCCATAGACTGAATTTGAATGACAGCCGATCTTGACTGCAGAACGGAGTCATTAAATTTAGAAGGTATTTCAGGTAGGAAAGCTTGATTAATATCAAACAAAGCCCATTTAATGCTACACCCTTTTCAGAACAGAGTGGCACATTTAATAATTATATGAAATGGCTTTAATTTCTAACACCTATTCCATACGACTTTCATTTCCATAAGATTGACAGGATAAGAATACTTAATGCCCAAACAAGAAATTCTAATATTCAGAACCATCAAACTTTTGGTATTTTCTCAGTGTAACTCCATAATTGAAACAAAAATGGTTTCCTACATTATTTCCTATGTTGTGTTCCTTTCAGTATAGAAAAGAACATAACAAAAAAACTTCAAACTCTTGTTTAAAGCTGTACATTTCCTAGTCCTTCCACTGAGTTATTAGTTGAAAAGATACTAAAAACATGTATTGAAGATGCAAAATTCAATCCAGACAGAGTATTTGAAGAAGAAATTTGTTTGTACATTTCTTTTGTTCATATTTATTCAACTATCTCTTGCAGTGATGAATAACAAATGTGTATATATATAAGAAATCTCCATATGTCAAAGAGATGTCAACACATGGAAAAAAATATATTATTCTATGCTACAATATAAATGACTCTCTGAAACTGAGCGTATTATTTAGTTTTCCTCTTATTTCGCATTTCAAACTGTAGGCAACATCCCTTGAATCAACTAAGATGGCCCAGAAANTATTAAAAAAAAAAAAAAAAAAATCCCTTTGTACTTTTAGATTCTTGCTGAAGATTTCCAAACTCATCCAGAACCGAGGTAATTGTCACATCTCAGTACCAGCCACTAAGGGGTATTAGGCACTGTCTATTCATCTGACAGTCCCTGTGATTGTGATGAATCCAGCTGGCCTGAAGAATGGATTCACTGCCTCTGGAGATAGCGTCCTGTATGCAGCCTTGAGAAAAACAAGACATCTCTCTATCTTCTTGGTGATCCCTTTACTTGCTCAGAATCCTTTCCAACATACTGGAGATGGAGGGCAGAAAAATAAAAATAGAATAAAAGGAAAAGGGGCAAAATAGATTAAAGGAGTCAGGGAATCACTCTTGTGCTAGCTCATGTTCCAGAACATTCCCCAGCACAGCATTTTGGCTGTTTGCTGAACTAAGGTCTATGCCATGCAAGACAACAAAGGAATATTTTTAAACCTTTTAAAAAAGAGGAAGCTCCATGAGCTTTCCACACCTATCATCACCCATATTCATTCATTCTTACTTGCTAAAAGAAAGAAAACTCACTTCTAACTTCCTCTGTGTTCTTTGGGGGATAAACGGGAGATGTTCTCACTGGCAAGAATGAAAAAAACTGAGCTGGATTAAACTTAACAGCTGTGACATCAGTGGGTTGTTTCCATCTCTGGATTTCCAGAATTATTTACTAATTGCATCCTTTTGAAAAATTGCCTACTTGATGTCTGTCTGAATTAAGCTGTGTATTGTGTAAGTATTTTTGATTGATGCCTAACAGCAGCGCAGAGCATGTACTCTAGTTTTAATTATACTGGATTAAGTATAGCATAAGTAATATATTAATTGGAATAATATATTAATTGGAATAAATAATCCTTCTAACACATAGAAACTTCTTGTTTTTTTGCAGTGAATGACCTTACTTTGGTGTCAGGTGTCTCCTCAAAATAAATTTGAAGTATACTTGCTGAAAACGTACTCTGTTCTGTGATTTAGTTGTAGTGTTCTTTGCACACCAAAGTTAGATGAAATAGTTCTTGTATAAGAGTACTATGTGCCATAGAGCAAGAAAAAATAACTGTATTTTCACTCTGGAGATAAAAAGAAGGTATTCCCACTTGATGAACAAAGAGGGTTGACAATCAGATGTGTCATCTCTCCAAACCCTCGTAAGGTTAAAATGTGAAAGATCAGGAAGATTAGAAAAGGACAAAGAATCCCAAGTTTCATTTTTTTCTACATCCCTTTCTGACCTCAAGATTCTTTGAAAACCAATACAACACTTCATAAATTACTAGTTATGGAACAACACCTTACGATCATTTCGATTGTTTTATAATTATCAATCAGTGAAAACCAGAGTTAGAAATACAGCCCATTCCTTACAGGTATCCTACACCTAATCTTCATATTCATTCACACCACACACCTGAAACCGTACTGATCAAGATTTACTGATATCTCTTTGGCTTGCAAAATCTGAAAGAAAAATTATCTCTTTCATTAAGTTCTAAAGAAATAAGATTAGAGGGGGATTTCTTTTATTGGGGGCGGTGTAAATGTTTTGCCTACGTGTTCTTATCTGATGGTTTCTCACCAGGTTATTTTATATAATAATCCAGAATTTCTCCTCCAACAGTTTTCTTTTCAGTGTATTGGCCCATGAAATGTTTGCGTTTTAAAAATAACTACACAAGCTGAGATTGATTTTTCATATTATTTTATTTACCTTCTTTACTCTTTGAAAATTCCTTTAAATTTAAACAGTTTGAAAAGATCTTTCAATCATCAGTAGCATTACCTCAAGAGCCTCCATTTTGAGGATAAACATTCAAGTCCATGACTTTTGCTTTTTGTTTGATACCTTTTACGATGAAGGAAGAGAAACACAGCAAGGTATAAGCTTTTCCTGAAAAACTCTGTTGTGTCAGCACATACCCAGAAAATACACTTATTTTTAGTTTTAGATTTTGTTTGTTTTTTCCACCTTTCCTGCTCCAAAACTGAAGTGTACACTTCTAAAACTTATAGGGATATTTATTGTATCATGTGTGCTGGTCTGAGACATGAAGTTGTGATTAAAGTTGGCCCTTTTTGGATTGTTAAGAATTTTTCTGTACTCCAATACGAAGCAAGAGTTGCATTAAGTATCTCATTTCTGTCACTCATGCTAAAGGAAAGGTATGCTGTAAAGGGTAGTGAATTTGTCCTCTTGGGTGCTGTTCCTGGCAACTTAAATCAGAATTCTGTTACGCAGTGTTTTTCACACACTTTACTTGGAAGAAAATGCTGAGCCCACATTCTCTTTTATGAATAAACTTCATTGAACTGCATTAATCCATTAAACACAGAGAAACACTGTTGGAACTAACCCTGGAGTAGAAGGGAACAGCCCAGGCAACTTCAAAAATCATGTCCCATTCATCACCTTTGACATGCAGCAAACCACATTCCAGAATTGGCTTCACCTCCATTACTGGGATCCTGAGCAGAGGCGCTGCCTCCGCCATGTTGCATATTACCTGTTCCACATGAATAACACCATTAAAATAAAAGAGGGAGGGAGAATTAAATAGGAAGGAAAAACACCTTTCTTATTTCTTCTCTCACAGTCATCCCAGTGATGCAAGTATATCTATTTCTGCCTTCTTAATGTTTGAGAAGTGATCTAGTTATTTATAGCTGGATAGGATTTTATGTTCAAATCACCCCCATAACAGGGATCTAGGTTTCTTCAGTGATATTCTTCTGCATCTGAACAGCACACTTTCGGATTGAAAAATCTTTGGGGTAATGGAAACCATCAGTGTGTGACAGTAATCATAAAATGACACTTATCTCCTGATTGAGATTGAAGGTGATCTCCAGTAAAAGCTAATCGTGGGACTACTCTAGACTAATGTTATCATTCCACTATCCTGTGATTTTCAAAATGAAGGAAAGGAGATTCTTCCCATCCCATTGTCTCTTCTCTTACCCTTTTATTTCAAATGGGCAAATTCTCCTTCCCTCGACCATTACTTTCAAAGAAATAGGCAGGAGGGAACACCCTTGTAGATCTGCTTTCCATCCATGGTTGTGAAATTTCTGATGTTTTCAGGAATTTTATGAATCCCTTAGTAGCATGGAAAAGCAAGATGACAAATGTATCAGGTCTTTTCAGTGCGTTGCATAGAACAGCATTACTGCAGTTAAAAAACCCATCCATAAAACAAGTCTTTTCCATGGGTCCTACAGGATGTCTTCAGGGTCCAGTCTCTGTATAAAGCAGGAGAAATTTCAGCAGTCAGCTATGAACCTGGCTGCAAGAAAATCTAAATAGGCACATTGGAAGATCATAGAACTCTTAATCTTGGAAAAGACCAAGATCTAAAGATCATCAAGCCCAACCCTCAACTAAGCATCACTACCATGTTCACAAACCATATCTTCAAGTGCTGTAGCCACACACTTTTTCACTACTTCAGGGAGAGTGAGTCTACCACTTCCCTGGGGAGCTTATTCCAATGCTTTACAACCCTTTCTGTGAAGAAATTTTCCTTAATATCTAACTAGTTGGGCTCTGGCAAATTGTGAAGCCATTTCCTCTCCTTCTATTACTTGTTACCTGGGAGAAGACACTGAAACCCTCATTACTACAGCCTCCTTTCAGGCAGTTTTAGAAGACAATGACTTGCCCCATGAGCCTCCTTTTCTCCAGGCTAAACACCTCCAGCTCCCTCAGCTTCTCCTCATTAGACTTGTGCTACAGACATTTCCCCAGCTTCATTGCCCTTTTCTGGACATGTTCCAGCAGCTCAATGCCTTTCATGTACTGAGGGGCCCAAAAGTGAACATGGGACTCAAGGTGCCACCTCACCAGTGCCAAGTACAGGGGGCATGGTCACTGCCAGGGGTTGTTGTGACCCAGGTGCAGGACCTGGCCTTTGGCCTTGTTGAACCTCATACAATTTGCCTTCTCCCATCAATCCAGTCTGTCCAGATCCCTTTGTAGGGTCTTCCTGTGCTTCAGCAGATCAACATTCCTGCCCAGCTTGGTGTTGTCTGTGAACTGGCTTAGGGTGCACTTGGTCCCCTCATCCAGGTCACGCATGAAAATGTTAAACAGCAAACACTGAGCCACTTGAAACCAGCCACTAATTGGAATCAACTCCATTCACCACCGCTCTCTGGGCCCAACCATCCAAACAGTTCTTTACTTAAGAAAGAGCACATCCATCCACACTATGGGAAGTCAGCTTCTCCATGGAAATGCTGACCATTGGTGAACATATTTCTTGAAAGGACTCAGCTATTATTTGCCAATGAAGAACCCAGTTACTAAAGGATGGGCTAATATTGTTGTATGAGGTTAAATAATCAGGAATTTCTGTTAAGCAACCAAGGAAGAAACAAACAAGTACATTTTTATATTTTCACCTTTTTTTTTTTTTAGTAGTGATTTTAAACCTTCTAAAACAGGTCTAGCAAGTAAAAGTGAAATGAGTGAACTTGAAAAGAAATCTAGAAGTATAAAAATAATGTTTTCCATTACATGAATCTTTTTGTCTGGTCCACATTACATTGTGGTATCTACAGACATTTTTGTCAGTGCAAAAGTGGAGGGTAATGAGCACTGGTGTGAGGACAGATACATTAACCAGAATAAAAAGGAAGGGAACTTCTTAAACTTGCTTTCTTACATGGAAAAATATACTGGTGAACTAATCACTGTGCTTGAAAAAGTCTCAAAAACATAGTGTACATATCATTTGACAACTTTCTATATTCTTATCTGCACCCATCCAGCCTTATGAAGAACTTCTGTATGTGTCTTTCTCATTACATAAATCTACTCCATTTGAAAGTCAAGGAAGGAGGGAAAGAGCTCTTAATTATGACATTTAGAGCAAAATTTCAAAATTGAAATTATTTTATTTCTGTGACATGAGGTCAATAACCCTATTATTTGTCAATGCATTTGTATTCCCCAGGCAATCACACTGGTAGCATTATACCTGTACACTCATAGTACTGGGCTAGCATTGCTTGATTAGTGCATTGAGTCTCCATTGTAGTGGTGATTTACTTGTGGAATGGAATTATTTTTATGGTGTAAACAGTAGATAAAGCTCCATCCAACTTTTTACCGATGCACTGTTTTTGCATGGAGTTCCAGCTCAGCAAGAAGGGTCCATTAAGAGACTTCAAGGGGAGAGGGAAGGAGAATAATGGACAGAGAGAATATGTCTGCTAAAAATCAAATTTATACAGCAAATGCCTCATTGGCAAAAAACTCCTGAGTTTTTCAAGACTGCTGCCATGATATCTACAGTCAAAGCAAAAATCTTTAGGTTCTTCTGTAGTGCCTCTTGTAGGTTACATCTGGGACAATCCAAGCATGCTCATTTGACAGTGTTGATACAGTGTCTTAAAGTTTGTAAGCCTGAACACTTTTGATTTTTCCAGCTACGTTACTTTGTCTAAAAGCAAACCAAATTAAAAAATTACCTCTAAACCATGACCTTTTTCCTACTCATACTGATTCTGAACTCTCTATAAAGAGAAGACAACAACACGTTACAGATATTTTTGCTTCTAATGGTTGATATAGTATAGTTAGTTGTATGTCTGGGTGTGTTAGAGATAATTTCTAGTTCTCTAGTTCTCTATATCCCGACTTCCTCGAGGTCCTTTGAAAATATATTTCCTTCATGCTTTGTTTGTGAATGTATGATTTTCCACCAAGAAAATGGTTACTTATCAGTAACAAAAATCAGCATCAGTACACTGTAAGGGGAGATATCAGTAGGCAAGGAAGAGGCCCATGGTATGATGATATCTTTTCCTATATCATGTTATTAGACCTGAGCTAAATGTTGCTTTGGGCAAATACTACTGATCTCATTTTCCTTTACCTGTTAGAGGACAAAGTAAACAGTAGCAGAATAACTTTTAAGACAGCAATATGCTTGGAAGAGAGGGTGTGTGGAGAGAAAAATAAAAAAGAAACACAAGAAAAACCCTACCAATATTTCCAACCCATATTATTTCTCTGAAAGTAGCAGCATAAAAAGCTGTTTAGGAAGGATATGCAAGTCTAACCCTTGAATGAAGATTACTTCTTCCAAAGTTATTGCAGTAGGGATGTTAGAGGGTACATATCTCCATATTCCCTTTCATATCTGTTTAAACCTTTCTGTTGTCTATGTCACTAAAAAGAAAAAAAAAAACCAAAAATCACAAACACCCCCCAAAAAAATCCCCAAACCCCAAAACCAAAGTAAAAGAACCCTCAAAACCGACCAACAAACCAAAAACCCCCCACAAAACGTCTGGATGGAAGGGAGCCCTGGATCTAGAAAAACTTCTGCTCAGGGCATGAATGCTGCTAAAGCTAAATCAGGTCGACGGTGATTGCTTAAAAAGACCTGGGAAACCTCCAAGGATGGAGATTCTTCCTCCTATTTTGGTGTTATGTGATCCTCTCAGAGATAAAGATCTTTTCAATATCTAGTCACTCAAGCCCCAGCTTGTGTCCATTCTACTTTGATTTAGCATCTGCCACTAATAAGAAGAATTGGACTCTATAATGTTAGTAACTGTTCTTGAAGCAATTCTAGGATATTGGACTTATTTCACTCACCTTAGTCACATTAAACATCCCCATCTTCCTCTATCTCTCTATTTTCTGTACTCTAGGGCCTTAATCACATTTGTCACTCTTTGCTACCCCTGGTTTTGTGAATGCTTCCTGAATTTGAGAGGTCCAAGACTGAACACTCTTCCAGGTGTAACATCATCTGCACTGGTGAGAATAACATCCATTCTCAGTCTCCTGGCTGTGCTCCTCATATTGTATACAAATAGGGACCATGCCTTATTCACAGTGAGAGTTCTCCTGGCTCCTGCTAAATGCAGTGTCTACCCATTGTGCCCAGGTCCTTTTCAGCAGAATTCCTATTTTAGTCTGTCTGTTAACAGCTGTAATGATAAATGGCTTTATTCTGCTCATGTACAGAATATTGGTCTTCTCCTTGCCAAACTCCATGAAGTTTCTGCTCATTCAACCTTGCAGTTCATCAAAGTCCCTCTAGACGAAGGCTTTTTTATTTGTTTTGTCAGTCACTCAATAGAGTAGTATTGACTTTGCTTGTTTAATGTCTAATTTGTCTCGTCTAATTTGACTGCCTAATTTCTCTAATCCTTTTTGAACCTCTTGATACTCTGTGTCTCCACAACCTCCTCTGGCAATAAGCTCCAGCATTTTATTGCTTCACTCATATAGTTTCCACTTTCAATAAAACCCAGAAATTTTAATATTCATAGCAAAGTCTGAACCCTTCTAGGGACAGTGATTATTTGAAATGTTACAACATACATTGCAGTTTCCTCAAAATCTATTTATCTTTTTTTTTTTTTTTTTACTGTGATGCAGTATATTATTGTCATTACCATTTGAGTTTCATGGGGACATGGTTCTCCAAATATGAACTGTTCAGCTCTACTGCTTGTCTTTCATCATTAAGTCCCTAATTCAACATAACACCTAAGCACATCCATCAGCACATTCATGGGGTGTTTTCTTGAATAATGATGATGTATGCACTGCTAAATTAGTGTCTGAATGAAGAAACTGCTCCTTTGCTCCTGTGTGCATAATGAAACAAGATTGCTACAGGTGCACATCACATGTCAGAGCATGGTCAAAAATCACAGCTATGGGAACGCCCATCTGTTAAATGGGGAAGTTGAGGAAAGAGAAGGGTGCCAGTGCAGCCAAATGTGTCCCTTCTTAGTTAGAGAGAGATCGTGTGAAAATCACTATGCTCTTCTAGAATGTAAAACAAAGAAACATTACTTATTTATTTTATTTCTGTTCAGAGGGACAGAAATTGTTCAGAGGAACCTCTACACCATGAGGAAGAGAAGATACTTTGCCCCACTTACCCAAGTTGTCAGTGAGGGTGTTATTTCAAAATCAAGTGATTTATCAGGGAAGGGAAATACAACAAATCAGAAACCTTTCCAAAGGAAGTTTCATTCTCCAGATTCTATCAGAAGTGTTTCTTTATGGTAGAAGTAGGTTTTCCATAAATACTCTCTAATCNTATAAATTTTAATTTACTAACAGACAGTTCAGGTAAAAAAAGGCACAAACCATGACAAAGGAATTAGCTGAAGGGAAAAAGAAAGATGCAAGCCAGTGGGACTTTGACTGCACAGTGGTATCCCAATATTGTCTTTTAAAATAAACCAGAAAGGGCAAATTCTTCTCATAGTTGAACCCCTGACATCCTTGGAGCATTCTGAGATGTCAGCACAGATGGAAGTGCAAAGAATGGAAATCAAACAAATACGTATTTAATTGTGTTTAATATCTAAACTTATTCTTTTGACAGTGATAACTCATGTAAATAAAGTATCTAAAATAAAGTATGTACAGATAATTTAAGATCTGTTTTAAAAAATACATTTAAATTTCCATCAATTAAGGGGACATGACAGATTTCTTTGGGTACCTTTTCCAGTGTTTGTCTACCTTCCCAGTGAAAAGATTTTCCCTTCTGCATTACCCCCTTTTCTTCTGCATGGTTCTGAGAAGGTCCCATATACATCTTCTCTAAATCCTTCCATTTGGTAGCTGAAGACCACAATAAGATTTCATTTCAAGTTCTCTTTTTAAGGTTGTGCAAAATCAACTCTTTCAGTGTCTGATTGCTTATACATCACACATTCTTGGGCCTTGGACTACCTTGATAGATCTGCTACTGGACTTACTTCAGCATGTGAATATCTGTGCAGAGCTGAGCACAGTACTGCACAAGTGCTTGTGCCAATTTGGGTTAATATCAGGAAGAACGTAGAGAATTAAAACCACAGCAAAATCTGTGCAAGTCTTTTTATTGAAAACAGACACGTGTCGTAAAGCCCAGTTCAAGAACCATACCAGAATATATTTAATTGCAACTTTCGGCTAGCAGTGTCTTTAATAGATTTTTAGATTGAGATCTTGACTAGTAATTTTAAGTTTTAGCCACAGAAAGAGTCAGAAATTAAGCTAGTAGATCTCAGCATTTATTAAATTTCAATGATTGAATCTTTACTTGCTTTTAACCTAGGGAAACAAAAAGTTGGTAATAAAAATAAAACCAGCTGAAAAATATTTGTTTTACATTTTCTTACTCCATTTTCTCCATGCAAAGTCAAAAGTGCATTAAAAAGTAATATTGTGCTGAGCTCACAAATATGCAAACGCCTCTAGATATCTTGTCTCAATAAAGTTTATAGAATACATTCCCAAAGGTCTGACAACAAAACAGAATAAATCGCAAGGCTCATAAAAAGATAATGCATGCCATTTTTTTGCTTACATAAACACAAACAAATGCAGCAAGAGGAAGGAATGACTCTGAGAGGCCTCTTCCTTTCAAACTAATTTCTCTTATCATCACATACATTTGTAATGAATTATCACTACCTAAGGCAAAAATAAATAAAAGATTTTGTGAAGAACATGGACATTTGAAAAAAAACAATCTACATTCTTGCAAATTCTATGGGAAATCATCTTTGTTTTCTTCCCTCAATTCATATTTTCTGTTGAGGATCATATCCTATGGGGACCCCACTCTACAAAAGAAAGAGAAGCAATAGTGATAGAAAAAAAATGCCCAGTGTTACCATACAGCAGAAAGTCCCCCACAAAGTCCATTGTTAATTTATAAAGAAATGAAAATACATAGAATGATGTTACATATTCAGAGCACAAATATCCCAGGTAAACCCTGTCCTACATCATAAATTTAGGAAGTTGCTTTCCTCTTCTTCAGGTGAGCAGGACCTTTATTGAAAAAGTGAGAAAAGTCAGGGTATGATCCTGGTCAAAAATGAATCCTAAAAAAACATACATAATATTTAAGCCTTATTAGCTGATTTACAGAGGAATTGTTAGTGTGTGATTACAGTCTACCTGGCTACAAATTTATACTTTTTATTTATAGACATTTTTAAATGGTAAATGGAGTTAATTCCTGTTGGTGGCTGATCTCAAGTGGTGTTCTTCAAGGCTCAGTATTTAGGCCAGCCTCTTTTATATCTTCATTAGTGACCTGAATGAGGGGATCAAGTACACCCCTAGTTTTTTTGTTTGCAGATGTTACTAAGTTGGAGGGGAGTGTTGGTCCGCTGGAGGACAGGAAGGCTCTGCAGAGGGATGTGGGGAGGCTGGATACAATGGTCGAGGCCAGTTCTGTGAGGTTCCATGAGGCCGAGTGCCAGGTCCTGCCCTTGGGTCACAACAACCCCCTGCAGTGCTACAGGCTGGGGGCAGAGTGGTTGGAGAGGTCCTGGCAGAAAGGGACCTGGGGGTGCTGGTGAACAGCAGCTGAACATGATCCAGCATGTGTACAGGTGGCCAAGAGGGCCAGTGGCATCTTGGCTTCTGTCAGGAACAGTGTGGCCAGCAGGGCCAGAGCAGTGTTTGTCCCCCTGTACTCGGCACTGGTGAGGCTACACCGCAAATCCTGTGTTCAGTTCTGGGTCCCTCAGTACAAGAAAGACATTGAGGGGCTGGACCATGTCCAGAGAAGGGCAACAGAGCTGGGGAAGGGTGTGGAGCACAAGTCTGATGTAGAGCAGCTGAGGGAGCTGGGAGTGTTTAGTCTGGAGAAAAGGAAGCTCAGAGGATACCGAATTGCCTTCTCCAACTGCCTGAAAGGCAGTTGAAGAGAGGTGAGGGATGTTTTTTTTTATCAATGAGCGATAGGATGAGAAGAAATGGCCTCAAGTTGCACCAGGGGAGATTGGGGTTGGATATTAGGGAAAGATGCTTCACAGAAAATTTGTCAAGCTCTGGAACAGGATGTCCAGGGCAGTGGTGGAGACATCAACTTTGGAGGCATTTAAAAAACTTGTAAATATGACTTTTAGGGTCTTGGTTTAGCAGTGGGCTTGGCAGTGTTCAGTTAATTATTGGATTCAGTGATCTTTAGGGTCTTTTCCAACCTAAATTATCCTATTCCACAATTCTATGGAAATAACCTCTTCATCTTACATACAAATATTAACTATGAAACTTAAAGACACACAGAAGTTAAAGGAATTGTCTGAGACTGCAATGCACTCAAATATTGAGTCACCATTCAGAGTGGTTCCATGGTCATCATCCAAAGGTCAAACTTTTTATGCCATTGTACCTGAAGACAGGACCAAAGTCATGTAAGCTTTACTTATTTTCACCAGACCCTCAAATATAAATGTCATGACTACAAACCTCAGGTGAACATAATGAAAAAGCTATTAATTTTGCATACCTTAAATATTCTATTTAGCATCAAACATATCAAATTAAAACAAGTGGGTTTGGACTATTGTGTCTTTGCTTCTGTTTTTCCTTGAGTATACATACTGCTGATACGTAAATTAAAATCTTTCCCCTCGATCTGTGTTAACAATTTCATAAATCAAATGTGTATCTTTGTTGTTTCTTATTATCTCATTTTTCATTTATATCTTGATTTGAGATTCTATACCCATAATGGGTGCCAAATAGATGGCCTATTTTTTGTCCATCTTTAAAGTTATCGAGCGGTCTAACATTCACTAAGGGTAAGGGAAGGGGGGGGTGTGCAAAATTACCAAAAAAAGAGTAAAGAGAGAAAGCAAAAAAATTCCATTCCATGAATCATTTTGTCACAGATTAATGTAGGCAGCACGGTCAGAACTAGTTAGAACTAGATTATATGCAAGTTTTCCCCCATCACTATTTTTCATAACTTTGCTGATATTAAGTATGAATTTTCATGGCAAGAACCATATCAGTAGTATTTTAATATTTACTATTGTATTTGTAGTTGTGTTCATCAAGTGCTGAATAGATGGGGTGGGTTTTTTGTTATTTTGGTGAGCTCTTTCTTTACAATATACCTCTGAGAAATAAGGCTGTCTCCAGAATACTTTTCAATATCTTGCAATATGGCTGGTGTGTTATGATTCTTCCATTCACATTGTAATAACTGCTGCAAAAGCAAAGCAATGTCAGCCTATTTTGCAAAGTTCCTGCCTAATAAGAATAAGTAATCTTGGACATGCAACTTCCATTATCAGCAGTAATGGAACAATTACAATGTAAATCAGTGTGATGTTACAGAGTATGGACAATTTGCATATTATATGTGAGTTTAAACTACCTGAAGGTATTTAAAATTAAATTCTAAAAGAAGGGAAGGATATACTATATGGCAAGTTGAGGTTCATCCAGCAGCTGGATTGCAAGTAAGAAACCATATCATTCAATTTTTAAGACCTCAAGGTATCCTATTATGAAGCATGTCTCATACATCTATATAAATATTGTTATGACTTCCAAATGTGTAGATGGAAAGAGATGTCTATGTTTTGCTCCTTTTTAATTCCTATCCTGCTGTACAGCAATGACAATTGATCTCATTGAAGTCTTTGCACTGACTATGGGTTTGTGGTTTATGTTCACTAATATTGTTTCATTAGTCCTATAGCACCTGAGATTCTCATACGATCCCTGTCCAGTTATTAGCAGGGCCCAGGAGCCTCTGTGTTGGATGGATTCAGTTTGGAGTGATTATGGGCTGAAAGATCCATAAATAATAGAATAAAGCTGTCTGTAGATCTGGTTGGACTGATTTCTCTCCCATTTGGTTGAAGCCTTTCAGCCACACAAGTGACAATACATTGGTATAAAGGTGCCTGTACCAAAATGACCCTTCTGTTACAAAGGATGTAAGATACACCATTACAAAGTACTTTTGTAACTCCATAACCTGCCTAATTCAGGGGGTGCATCAAAATGCAGGAGTTGTGTCAGGGTTTGAAAACAAACCAGTGAGAGACTGCAAGTCAGAAATACAATTTTAATAGGAAGAGGGGAAAAAAAGGAAATGCAATAGTAGAAAAACCACTGACAGAGTCAGAATACAACCTGACACCCTGTTGGTCAAGGTGTTGGTAGCAGTCCGAATCAAGTGGTCCTGTTGGAAGCAGTGATCTTGTAGAAGGGTCTGGTCTCAGAAGGTCCAGCCATGGCTATGTAGCTCTCATCCTCTGGGAATCCAGTGGGGAAGGCTGCTTGTGATGTTCGAAATCTCAGCTTATATCCAGGATGGAATGCTTGGTTCTTCCCTCTGGGCGGAGCATCTCACAATGGGATGATTTAATTTTGTCAGTCATGTGTGAAGGCATTGATGGGCCATTAACAGAATACAGACCGGAGGGGGGTATCTTATGAGTCGTGGCAAAACCTTGATGAGCCCGTTTACAGAAGATAGTGTGGAGGGAGGAGGCAAGCAACACTTCCCAGCTGGTTTCAACAGCTCATGTAGATGGTAATAGAATATACTGCAACCCAGGACAGGCTGTCACTCAAAAATCATACTCACCAAAGAGAAAGTTATACTCAAAACCACAGGGCAAGGGGAGTGAGCTGAGATCAGATTTCTGTCTCTGCACAGGAAACCAAAGTTACTAATTTGGGTTCAGGCTGTACTCTGGGGCCATTTTCCTGCAGTCCAAAGCCTGAATCTCTGTTTCTCCTGAGATTTTAGCTCCAAAGGTTTGATTTCCTTCAAAGAACCCACACAAAATCCAAGCAAGATAGATTATCTCTGCTTACTGTCTCTTCCTCTTAAACACTCCAATGTTACTGTGTCTGGGGACCAAATTAATAGAGAAGGCTTAATAAGGGGTGCTGCAAGACTATCCAATGCTTGTAATATGTCTTTAGCCCAACTGTGGCATGAACACCTCCTTCAAGAGACCACACACCAAGTAATAACAAAGATCGTATAATTACAGAGAAAGAAAAGCCTTTGATTCATTTCTTCAATAACATTTTTTAATGGTGGCTGTATTAGAGTTCTCTAAATACCTTTTCCTTGATTGTTCTCCTCTCAGGGATCATCATCCCTGTCCCTTCCTTAAAGGACACTCAGTCCACAGTTGATGAGGAACATGGACATCTGTTGTGAGACAGGAACAACCTGATTATTTTCCCTTCTCTCTGTTAAAATTTCCTTTCCCTTTCTAGGCTCATACACATGTAGGACCATACCTCCCACTGACTGATTACTGGCAGGTTTGATTATAAAAATAGCACTCTGCAATTCAACGGAGTTGCAGGCAACAATGAAGGATTTGCTGGAGATATATTCTTTCTTTGCAGTCCTATTTATCAATGTACAGTTTCTCACTTGCCATTTATCATCTGCTTTTCTGTGCTTCCCTCGACATCTGGAGGATTTGTAGTCTGCTAAGTGGAGCAAGGCCTTGTCTTGAATACCTTACCATCCCTGTCTAGGCAGCATACTCCTGGTTTTTCCCCAGTTTAACTTTTCTTTAAATAAACTTGACAGGTTCAATATATCCTCACTGCAAAGAATATATTGAGAGGAGTAGTAAGCAATAGAGAGCAAACTCAAAAGTTACGGCCGAAGGAAAAAAATAGTGAGACAGAGAGAAATGCACCTCTAATGCATGTATGAATTTATAATAAAAATCAGTAGTGATAATTGCAGGTCTTTTAACTCAAGAGGACCATAAAACAGTGTGATGGAGTATACACATGAGTGCCAGGTGGAAAGTAGGTCTTCAGTTTTGCAAGTACTTTCAGTATTTAGAAATGTGGGATGTAAAGAAGCTTCTTGCTCTCATTAGTTATGAAAGCAGTAAGGCATCCTGGTGTATTTGAAAAGTCTACAGGATGTCTAAATATCTCACTGCCTTAAGATGTTCCAGTACCAAATAGCTGAGGAATAAGGAGGACAGGAGAAAAAAAAAGAAGAAGAAAATTGGGGGGGAAAAAGCAGCAAAACAATAATAAAAGACCTCTTTCAAAGAAATTGAGTTAATAAACCAGTTATAAATTTGGAATCACTTTGTTTTTATAGTGACCTTTCAAAGTTTCTTTTATTTTCATTTCCAAATGTCAAAACAAGGTATTTTGACAATTTCAAACCATGATATATTTTCTTTAAAATTGAAATATGGTATTTTTCACAAATGGTCCCTTTCTGCAAATGGTTTCATTTTTGAAAAAAGTTATTATTTCCAGGGTTGAGAAGGGAAAACAAAAGATAAAGAATTTCTGGAAGATTATGATACTCTTTACTAGTAAAGCACATGCTTGACCAAATAGGGGGTACCTGTCCAGTTCCAGAAAGCAAAAGGTCAGGGCCCATGAGTGTTTGAATTTCACCTGGTTGCTCAGCCAAATAGGACCTTAAGCAAGAAAGGTATGACCAGCTGGGAACTGGGCTGCCCTGTGCCCAGCACCTGAACTAGCCAAATCCCTGACCTGGCCACCAGGTGGAGGAATTATACAGAAAAAAGTGTTCTCCCTTTGCAACAGCTACTGTGTGCATTGACATTTATCTGAAGAACTCCAGCATCTTGTCTGCAGTCAATGTACCAAAAGTTGGCCAAAGTCTGACGGCTTGTCTTGAACTTGTGTCATCATGGAAAGGCTATCTGGCACACTGGATGAAGGGTTGGGATGTGACTTAGGAGAGGTGAGTTCACTCTGTAGCTGTTGCAGACTAATATGGTATTAGGAGAACATCTTGGGGCAGTTTCACAGGGTATCTTGCTGTGCTGCTGGTGCCGCACCTGAGCTCAGCAGGGTTTTCCCAGAGTCAAGTTCATGTAGCTAAACCACACCGAGGAATGAGCCAACTCCCTCCTTCTCTATCTGTTTTATATCTCCCGCCTTTGTGTGATACTTGTCGCAAATGTTTTCAGGCACCTCAGCCATTTGTCGTTGGAACACATCCCCATTGTGTATTTCTATGCCCAAAAAAAGTCTCATGTACAGGAGTGCAGCACCATCAAGCTCCGGGGTACCTGAGTATTACTGAGTCATTTCACAGTTAACAGGTTTCAACTAGAGCATCTGCCTTGCTTATTAGCTGCTTTCTTCTCTCAATTTCCCTATAAAAGTCAAAAGTAGATCTCAATATTTTGAGATCTCTGTCCATCACTCAGCCTCTCTATTTTGAGTTTTGTGATGCTGACTGTCACAGCATTATTTGATCTCATTGCACACCAAATTAATAAAAGCCAGTGTCCCAATGGACTGGGAGGAGGAACAACATGACAGAGCAGAGTCTTAAATGGTGTCGCTTATGTCAACTCCATCCAAACTGATAGAAATGTGATGGTTTTCACCAGCATACAAGACTTCCATCCCCCCAAAATGAAATCCCACATCTGTTCACCCCATTATCATGTCTTCAGAGAGTTCATATACCTTCTAATATATGCATTATGATAAAATTTTTATATGTATTTAAAAGTACATGGAAATTCTTTCAAAATATTCTAATGAGGCAGAGGTACTCAATTAAAAAGCAGGAAAAATCTGTAATAGCAACAGAAAAAACAGTAGTAGTTCAAGTAAAAGTATTTCTTGCCTTTATAATAACACTTAACACATTTGTCAATCTCTTAAATGGAGTTTCTATTGATGGACAGTGGATTAGTCTCAAAGCAACTGGCAAGGCTGCCTTTGAAATATTGCCACTCATGGGTTTGGATAAGAAAATTAGCAAAAGACAAATAAAATAAACATAAATAGTTTTAATGGTAAGCTTTCTCTGAGCTGCTTCTGTCTTTCTTAATCAACTAAGAATAGGCTGTGATTACAGTAATCATTATGCAATTAATCACTATAATTACTTTTTATTGGAATAAGAGTTTAAAAAGCAACTAACATATTTTCTGTTCTTGCTTGACTGGAAGACATTAAGTGCTTGTCAAGAAGTTACTAAAATTATGTCTTTGCAATTTTTTTCTTTTTGTCATCTTATGATTTTTTTAAATGGAAAAGTATCAGTGCAAGTTTATATGCATCCTGTACACAGACAATATCCACACAAAACAGGGATATGCAGTTCTCCAGTGGTAAGAGGATGCATTTTTTTGCGTACTTAGCATGCCACATGTTTTTTTATACAGCGTGTACTTACATATAGGTACCTATAGTATGGTCATGATCATAGGTGGGCTTGTATCAATGAAAAATCAACAACAGTAAATTAACAATTTAAACCCACTTACCATTGTGAGATTGAAGTTTTGCTATTCCTGGACTTTTCTGTTCGTGACATCAAGCTGAGAGCAGCTTTAGCATCGGAAAGCTGGGCTATCTGTTTATAGCTTCTCCTAAGATCAACCAGGGGACTCAGCCCTTGCAAATATTTTCAAGTTTCCATATAATGAAAGCAAGGAGAGATAAGAGCTTGCTTCACAGAGGATTACAGTTAGGAATATTTGATCATATATCCCTATTTCTGTACTGAGGCTGTTGTGGGAGGAGTACAAGCTGAGTTGGCCTTGTTTTTGGTGTTCTTCCTTCACCTCTTCTCTCTTGAGAACTCCTCACAGTCCTGAAGAGAAAATCTCCTACTTTATTTTGCCACATCTCCCCTAATCCCCACAAATCTCACAGGAGTGTCATCCAAGAACATTATCTAATCCAGCCCATCAGCCTTCCTACCCTACACCGTCCTAGCTTACAGCACAGGATATTTTTACTATTTCAAATCTGTTGAATAAGATTTTTTCTTACAGAGTCTTTGCACAGCTGCAGACAGGTACAATCTTTTTCTGTCTACTTACACTGCTGTTTTATACCACCTCTACTCTGAACATGTCCCAGACCACTAAGTGTCCACTGAGGGGACTGTTTTGCTCTATTAAATACAGCCAGGACAATATAGTGTATACATGGAATTGTGTAATTAAGAAAGAAAGCTTTTTCAAGTAGGCAACCAGCAAGCAGTGCATGGTTGGATCCACTGATAAACAATTTAAAACTAGACCTTCCTGGACAATGTCAAGGCTTCCAAAATGCTGAGATGTTCTCCTAAGTAAGTAATTTTATGTTTCTTTCAACAATTATCCCTGGACCCCAACTTCTGGGTCACATGCTGCCCTATTAGGGCAGGCTAGCAAGCTGTTAGGGCTAGGACTGATTTCAAACACAGATTCCATTCAATGGTTTTAAAATGTGGAAGAATTAAAGATGTAGAAAGTATTTTACGCCAACAATTTCTTATAAAAAAATTCATCAGAAATGTTGGTGTAGAGCATGGATTTAGCTACTGAGAAGTTTCTGTATTTATAATCACTTTCACCCCACACACCTTTTAGAGATGGACCAGCAGTGGTTATTTTAATTTCCCTTGGCAGGAGGTAAAAATGCTTTTTAAAATGTTGATTCTCCTCTGCTGTTGCACTCTGACAATCTCCCACTAAATGGCAAACTCAGTGAAATGACTGTTAAATAGAAGTTCCCCCCCATGCCTCATCTTTCCAAGCAACTCTCTGACTGGCAGACCAAGAAAAATGCTTTTGAATAGCAGTTCCTGCCGGTGTGGAACCCTGCTGGTACCTTTCAAAGAAGGTGTGAACCAACAAAATTTGATTTTGCCCTGTAGTAGAATTTTACAGGCAACTGCTGAAGCATTTAGGAAGCTAGGGGACTTAAACTCAGAGCAAAGATACTTGTGCAAACATTGACACATTCTTACAGAGCATTTTTATTTGAATAGATTAATATTTTCTGACCTCTGGAAAATTTACGATTCTCCTAAGGCAAGTAAAAATGCTTTGTCTACACTAGGGTTTTAACAGACAAAAATTAACATGTCCTAATGGCAGAGCTTTTCTCTGTGGATGTCTGTGACATGGTTGGTGATATAAGATCTTCGGGTAAAGTAATGTCAATAGCTTTTTTCTTCATCCATTCGTTAAGCATTATTTTTCATAGAATCATACAATTTTTTGAGTGGAATGGGACCCACAGATATCACCGAGTCCAGCTCCTGGCCCTGCACAGCACCATCCCCAAGAGTCACACCATGTGCCCAAGAGCATTGACCAAACACTTCTTGAACTCTGTCAGGCTGATGCTGTGACCATTCCCCTGGGGAACCTGTTACAGTGCCCAAACACCCTCTGGGTGAAGAACCTCCAAATATCCAACTTAAATATCCTCTGACACAACTTCATGCCATTACCTAGTGGAATCCTGTTACAAAATTCATTACTGAGGTTTGAAGAGTGGTTGTTGGTTTTGAAGAGTGAAGACAACCTAACAATTTAATGTCTGATTAATCACATGCACTGTGGGTTTTAAGGTTATTTTGGACCCTTTACTTGTTTCTTTTAAAACAAATATAACTTGCATTTAATCCTAGACTAAAATAAAAGTCTCTGAAATGGATATTTCTCTATCATCTGCGTTAGTAAAATATTTCATGAATTCACAAAGGATTTAAATAGTTTTAAAACTAATTTTTCAATAACAATTTTGGCAAGATATGTGGGTCAGTTTTAGCCAAGTATGATGACTAATTTCCTGCTCTAGGCTTGAAGCTCTTTCCTAAGCATTTGCAAGGACACAGAGTTCCTGGGACATTTGATATGTAAAAAGAATATGTATCTCCATTTTGTTTTCTGCCAATTACACTGACAACTTTTAAAATTAATTGTACCTGTAGGGGGGCTTTTTTGATAGTCCTTGGTATCAGTTTCCTTTTATGCAATTTCTCTTAGAAAAAATCATTAGGGAGGCTAGGTCTGCTCAAATTGTCACTAAGCTTGTTCAAGTTTTATATAACATTATTATCAGTTTTAAAATCTGGGGCAGGAAGCTTTATATCTCCACATTACTATAACTTATTTTTGGGTGAACTGAGCAAGACAGCACATGCAGGTTTCACTGAAACTAATGGAAGAACTTCCTCTTGGCTACACTAGCAACAAGGTATTTGGCACAAAGGTTTGGTCTGTCAGCACTGCCACACAACAGCAACACAGATTTGCCCAATTTGGGGTTTATCACTGCCTGTCCCTGAGGCATTGCCCCCTTGCCCCCCACTGCTGGGCACCTGCATCCTTACAAAGGCTCACACAGAAAATAAATGAGCTTGTTCTGCAGCAATGGGAACAGTGTCCTATTTTCAGAGCAAACAGGGAACAGTTGTCCCCACTGCACCCCTTTAGGGAAGCCCTTTGTCACCCAGTGCCTCCTACTGAGGGTGGAAGCTGTTGCTGGAGTGAAATTAGAGTTAAAAATCACACTTTCCATTGAAAATACAGCTGATATGCCTAGCCAGCAGGGAAGTGTCAGTTCTCTTTCTCTCTCTGTTTTGTGTTTCATGAGACCAAAGATTTACCACTCCAACTGAGTAAAACTTAGGAATTTATCTTCATTGTGGCAAAGCAAGAATGTATTTTGCCTTTGAGCCATGTAGCGAACACCTGTTCCCTTTGAGTTTTGGCTTTGAACCAATGGTGAACTTCATATTACTCTAGGTCAAAAAGCATCCAGTTTCACCTGGTTTGGACATAAAACCCAGAAGCCTGTCTCAGGTTAAGCTAAAAGAGATTTAATTGAAATGTTCGAAGGCTTTTGTTTTCCTTTGGAGAGCTTGGGTTGATCGGTAACAGAACCCAGTCCTGTTAAGTTTGCATGGCTTTTGTCTTCCTTAGGAGGATTTTTCAAGGGTGAAGTAATAACCCTTTTCTGATCTCCAATGTCTTTAAAGAACCAAAAGTTTCTGTCTCCTTTTTTTTGTTTTGTTTCTTTTTTAAATTTATGGCAACTTAATTAATCCTTGCAAAGCACCAAAGTAAATAAAGTCCTTTAAAAATGCTTTGTGGTATGGTTCAGCTTTTGTAAGCTGGTATTTAGGAACAGAATTAGCATGTCTGGAAATTGCAGACACAAGTCCCTGCGCACCAACAAGATAAGAGGAAATATGTGGTATTGTGTTTGGCTGCAACTTCTTACAGAAATATGTACCCTGGATTTTTGAAGGTGTTCTGTAGCATTTTCTTTCTGCTCAGTTGACACCTGCTGATGAAAGGGAGCTCTGAGCGACAAGCTCAGATTTCTTTAGATCAGAACAAAACTGACAGTCTTTCAGACTAGGGCAGAGAAAACACAGTTTTTCTGCCAAGCTGGGCCATGCAAAAGGATGATTTTGAGAATAAGAACTAGGAAAAATAGAGGGAAATTAGGAAGGGCTGAGAGTGGCCCATTTGCAGTGCTATAAAGTCACTAAAACCTTGAAGGTTCCTAAAATATTTGATATTCATGCCACTATATCAAAGGTTTGGACCTCCATTAAGTATTAAAATTTGTCATTTTAAATTGCTTTTTTTGCCAGCACTAGCAATATAGATATTGAAATTTCCTCTGAAAGTGCTTATCTCATCAAGAGTAAAATTATAGTATATGAAATACTAATTAGAGTATTGTGAAGAAAGGTGAACTTTCTGGTGACATTTTATCTATTAGTAGAATACTAATTTTCTCCTTTCTTAAAGCAGAAGATGCCACACATGGTGGTTTCAGTTATTTTCTCATCAGAATCTCATTTAAAAACATGTATATAAAAATGATTTTTTAAAATCTTCTTAGGAGTCCATGATTCCACAGAAGCAACTGAGTTTTGATCACACCTGAATCAGAGTTGATCAGTATGCACTGGGAAATTCTTCATGATGTCTAGCCAGTAGAATAACATAAGAAACTCATCCTGGAGCTATGGAGAATCATGTTACTGAAAAAACCAGTATTTCATTTTGTTTTGGTTTATTATTTTATTTTATTTTATTTATCCATTATATTTTTTATTTTATTTTATTATTTAATTTAATATTTTATTTTTAAACACATATTAGAAAGTTCTGTTGGAATAGAGTAGCGCATTCTTTTTATTCTTTTTTTTTTTGTGGTTTACTTCTGTTCTCAGGGAATGATCTGATTTAGATGACATACAAACTTATTTCAACCTTTGCTAAGATCAGGTACCATCCTCCTTTGAAATGTGGTTATAATTGGCTGACATCTTCATTTAAATATTTGTCTTGTTTTCTACGTGTTCCAACAAAATCAGTGGCAAGGAAAGATACACTACTTTTGGTTTCAAAACTTTTTCTCATTTTTCGTTTCTTTAGTACATTTTTTCTTTGCTCTGTGTTTGTTCTTTATCAAAGGCTGTCAGTCTGATCTCATGAAATGTCATACTGGGACTATAAAATATTAAATAAGTTTGTATAAGTTTTGGATATCTAAGGAAAGCCATTTCATTATGTCTCAGTTGTACACAGTTCAGTTATGATGTGCTTTGGTCAGGACGAAAATAACATTTTTTAAAAGTCTTCATAAATATTTTATCTGACAAATTTATCTGCTCTTTCCATCCAAATAATAGTATCTTCAAAAAGATGAGTTTACTTACTTTTTTTTCAGGTATATTTAGGGATTTTTTCTTCTCTGTGCACAACAGCAAGCCTCAAATAGCCTGTGTTCATTGTGTTAAAGTCCATCTAGATGCCTAGCAGAGATTTATTAAATCGGTCACAGGGTTTTGCTTTCATCGTTGATAGGCAAAAGGCACAATCCATTCAACCACAAATACATTTGCACGAGTGTTCATCACAATGGTTCCCCTTGCAATTTTAACATTCATTTTTGGTAAATATTTGACCACTCATTCTACATGGAATGTAAACAGAAATGTGCTGACAGGAAAAATGAGAATCACTGCACTGGAAAACCACATATTTTTCGAACTGAATTTTTTTTCTTCTCTTATTCTGACATATTCTGACATTTTCTGATAGCTTTTAGTGTCTGTTTTTTGATTACACTATTGTCCAAAATTTTACTTTGTGTTCCAGTCATTCCTGAAGTTGAGTAGGCAAATAATTTGTGTATAGATTTCCTGCTTGTGGAATTTATTTCACTGCATATTCCATGAGTGGTAGAGTTCACTTGTTTCTGATCAGGAAAGAGCTGTTCAACGTGGCTTTCAACTGGGCTGATTACTTACTGCCAAGGGACATAGTAGCACACAGAACAGGAATAAGAAACCATCAATTGATTTGGATTTTTGTCAGTGAGTGAGGATAGTTAAACCATCTATTTCAGTGACTATAATGAGGAGTGCTTGCCTTTACCTGTCTTTTCATTTCAAATCTGTGGCCAGTTGTGTATGAGGAGAACACAATCAAGTACGGAACACCTATAAAAACCAATTTATGAGGTTTGTTCCTGCAAACCTGATATATTACTTTCTTACTGATTTCAGTGGGTGGGCTGCGCCTCTCCCAGCTGCAAGCCTCAACCTGTGGATAAATCAGAGGCTATAAATCCTTTGTCTGAGGAAGAAGAATAGGAATCATAAGCTATGTGAATGAGCTGCAAGCTGCTAATCATCATTCCACTGTAGTTAATTTCCACTTTTAGCACCTATTATGTAAAAAGGGAATATACTTCTCTAAAACATGAGTTTCATTGATGAGAGTATAAAGAGTGGTGATCATGAGCCCCTCATCCTCCCAGGGTCTGACCATACCACCATCCTCCGAGCCACTAGTCTGGCATTATGATCATGATTAGCTCCCTCTGATTGATGTCAGGCAGGTGAAGCAGCTTCTTGTGCTGCAAGAGGGCCTCCTGCTAAATACAGAACCACTTCTAATAGCTCTGTAAATCAAGTGTACCAAGATAATAGTTTTTATCTACAGATCTGAAGGTTGTTTATGGCAGGTGAAGTACTCAAAAATACACACTGTCTTATTTCTCAGAGCAATATGTAGCCAACAGTTAAATCCTAATAAAGTATTTTCCCAGAATCCATTTGATGTAAAGAAATGGCTATCTTGAGCAATAAATACAGACCTTGAATTCTTCACCAGCTAAGCAGAGAGTTTTCAAAGAAGATATGTGCTAAGGGCATGAGAAATATTCACTGTTGTTGTTATGAATGATCATTTTGTATATATATAAGTAAAAAAGCAATACTATTGACTCTTACATTTTTGCCTTTCTGCTGAAATTTGAACCTGCAGACAACTCAGTAGGTGATGTTTTCATGCATCAGATAGGCATTTATCCAGATACTGAGCATATTACTATTACCCAATTTGTCTTACTATGACTTTGAATTTTGTCCATCTGCACATATTTAAAATGAAACGTGATCAATTGATTAAGTGGAGGAGAGATTGATTTTTAGACTAAAGTGTGATGACAATAGGTGATTTGACTTTCAAAAATTTCAACCTCAAATATTCTTGGCATCCCTGCAGTCATGAAATCCATACTTTTTAAGTGTAAACTCTTCAATGGTTACATCAGTTGTAAAAAAAAAGATTTTCTTCAATCATATTTTTTTCCTCCACTTATCCTGTTTCTCTGCTTTCCAGGATGTCTTTGGGCTGTGGGATCTCAGTGTAGAACGTCGTGGTTTAGGAACCGTATTCCCCAATTTAGTGTTCCCACTGAAACACCTCAGACCACGCACTGCTCTCCCACTCCTCCCCTCCCGCTGCAGCAGCTGGAGAGGAGAATTGGGGGCACAAAAAGGTAAAAATCACTGGCTGAGATAACGACAATTTACTAGAAACAGCAATAAAAAATAAGAAAGCGAACAGTAAGAACAATACTAAGAGTGTACAGGAGAAGCAAATAATTCACACACCATTGTTTAGGATGCGGAACCCCACGCTGCCCAACCACATTCCCTGGAAAACCCTAAAGAACATGGCTCTATGACCCTCTGTGCCCCCTTCACAAGAGAGGTCGTACTGGACAACCCCACGGTCCTGGCCCTGCCCCTCCTGCCTGCTGCAGAAGTTAACCCTGGCGTGGCCAGAATCACAACACATTGTTTGGAGGGATTGGAAATAAGATTTCCCTTCCAGAAAGCTGCTTTAGCAGGAGACTTTCCCAATAAACAAAAAGTGCTACTTTTCTGTTTGGGTCCATTCCTATTCAACACATGGAATAATTTGAAAAATGTTGTTTTCTTTGGTTTGTTAATAGTCTTTGGGAAAAAAAAAGTAAAGAAAACAAAAAACTGCTGAAATACTATTTTGTGTAAAAGATTATCTGCAGAAATAAAAATGGAACTGATGCTTTCAGACATGAATATGTTACCTAATAATCCTTCCTCCTTATCTGCTATCATTACCTCCAAGGTGTCTCCTTTTTTCAATGAATATTTATTTTTAATAGATCAAGAAATTTTGAAGGATTTTTTATTGTTTCCTTAGAGATGTTGAGTCTTTTGCTTTTATCAAAGACTTTTTTAAACAGACAACTGTGTTAAGAAGCATAATTTTGTGAATATTATAGTAAGAATTATCTCTGCGTAGCACTCTAGAAGCACATGTGAAAAGCTGTAAAAAATGAAAAAGCATGCACAACTGTAATTGTTTTGAGTTTGTGGTAAGACTCACACATTATGGAAGAGAAAGCTCCCTTCTAAAAAAGAACACCTATTATATTTCCCATATAAAAACATCATAAAAGAGAATTCCCTACTCCAAAAATTGTAAAGAGAATAGAATTGAAAAGTATAAAGGAAAAAATAAGAGTTAGACAAATAGTCTTTCAAATGTTCAGATTATATTTTTGGTTTTAAAATATGAATAAATGGCCAGTTTTTTAGAAATCCCTCTGTATTATGAGGGTTATACAAGACAGTGTAGAAATGCTTTGATCCTCGGAGAACAAACATTCGGGGCAATAGAAGAATTTTTTCTGTCTGGCTCTCTAAAAGAGTCAGATTTCATAAAGGGTAAGTCTCTGGGGAACTAGAATGCAGTTTGGGATCAAGTTTGCCAAAAAAAGGATTGTGTTGTCTGGCTGCGTTTTTCGAGGCTTCAGGTGTGTTTATGTGCAGAACGCACAAGGGGCATGCAGTGACAGGACATGGGAGAACGGCTTCAAACTGAAAGGGGGGAGGCTTAGATTGCATATCAGGAAGAAAATCTTTGTTGTGAGGGTGGTGAGGCTCTGGCACAGGTTGCCCAGAGAAGCTGTGGATGCCCAGTCCCTGGAAACGTTCAAGACCAGGTTGGATGTGGCTTTGAGCAACCTGGTCTAGTGAAAGGTGTCCCTGCCCATGGCACTGAGGTTGAATCTAGATGATCTGTAAGGTCTTTTTCAAACCAAACCATTCTATGATTCTGTGAACATTAAGGTATACACAGACTGCAATGCTGACCTTTACTGACCTCACTGTTTTTAAAACCATCATCCAAAACATGCACTGGTTGTAAAACTATGAAAAGTGGAAAAAAGCACTGCTTTGATAGATGTTACTTCACTGTGTAAAACCCACACAGCAACACATTGCAATTTGAGGATAACACCTGGATCACCAGCTAATGTCATGCTCATGCAGATAAGTGCTGGCTTGAGCACTCCAGGACTGATTATTCACTCAAAGCTGCATTAGGAAAAAAAACACTTGCAAGCAGGTAAATTAGATGTTTGACACCTCGGGAAAACAAGAGAGAAGCGAGAGAAGCTGGCAGGATGATGTTCAGTGAAGGATTTACAAAAGAACATGCAACTAACTTAGGAGGCAAAAAAATCCTGGATTGTGCAGGTTTCAGGAAGCAAAGGATGTGCTCTCTGTTAGCTGTGAATAAGCAATTTAAGTGTGAGCCTAACTCCCATTTACCTCAGTGGGAGTATTCGTCTGCTTAAAATTAAGCATATGCTAAATATCTTGTACAATTGGGACCCATTTACATCTTTAAGTAGGAGAAGCAGCATGGATGATGGAGTAAGTAATTTCTGGATCTCAGGCAGAGATATACATAAAATTAAAAATATGAAGTACAAATGAGTAAGTGTTGTGTTAGAGTGGTGTTTGCCTGTAAATTGTTAGCAAACTCAAGCCATTAACATGAATTCACATGTTTCCAGAAAGGTGGTGTGGAGAGTTACTGTTAATGCATGTCACAAACATCTCTAATAATCAACAGATATAAATGCCCTCAATATTAAAAAGCAGCAACCCACAAAAAAATGTACAAAATAACTCTGTGGCTATGCATGTGCAATTTTCTCATGCCTCACTGTTAGGAGTGATTTTCTTAGTGTGGTCCCTGCTCAGCAGGCTTGTGTGTGGTTATCCAAGTTCAGGAATGGTGGGTGAGAGAAAGAAACTCGATGAGTAAGTTTCTTGTAACACTGTGTTTCTGCCCATGCTCTGCACACACAGGTCCTGTCATGGCTCCAGCCCCTGGAAATACTGATGCTACCATAACACCTCCTTCTGCCATACCCTCTGAGGGACAAAAGGGAGAAACAAAGGAGTCTCTGAGGCCAAGGTTGTGGGGGAACAGTGAGGTTCATACAATTAGCCCAAGCACCTCCTCAAATGAAATAAAATATCTTCCATATGCCTCTGATCTTATTCATCCCACATTTCAAACAACTCTACAGGAAGACTTCTGATAGCACAGGAAAGTGTACTTTAGCCCATCTTTCTGAGATGGGCCAGTATTTTCAAGCAGCTTGTGGTTTTTATGCTCTTGAAACACCAAAGGGCTTGCTTCATCCAGACATATTTTTAAAATTTAGTTATTGCTTGGTCTTGCTTGGACAGCTGAAGAGGAGGACTCAGTAGCCATTTCCACAAGTCAGACTCTTCCCAGTCCTCTTCCCTCATCTAAATCTGAGTTGCAAGTGTTTAAATTCAGCCTCTCAACCTGAAGTATTGAAAGAGCAGTGCATGCTAGTTTAGATAGCAGCACAAGGAAGCAGATCCCAAAAAGGACTAAATCTCTCAGCATAGTCACGTTCCTGCTGCAGTAAATTTGACCCATATTCAATTATTTATGAGCAAACAGGCTCATGCCTGCAGATAATTGGAGAAACTGAGTATAAGTGAGTCTTTGTGGACACATGTGCGGTTCATTGTCTGCATGTAGATTTTCAGTTGTAATTTAATAAGATTTCTGTGAATATTTGGCCTATCAACTTTGAAAAATAATTTTTGATTTAAGTTTGCATTGTTCAAATATAGTGCTGTTAGTTCTTCCTTCCACTACATCACAGAAAAGTCACTGATAAAATTTATATTCATAAGTTTTTAGTCTTAAGGAACTGGCAGGAAAATTAGGTACATGTTGGAACATTTACCTATACATAAGCACTGAAAATCCATCTCTTCCTATTCTCTCCCATTTCTTGAATTCTCATAGCACAAGAATTTCTCAGTGTGCAAACACACAGCTGGACAAGGCGACTCAGAACAATAATACCAAATGTAGAGTTTTTGTGTGTACTTTTATCTCTGCATCCCATGAGAATTCTGTGATGAAACCATTTACGAATGAATATACATAATTGTCTTTATTTCTTTGTGACATTTTTGACATTTTGTAACTTACAAGATAGTTCTCATTCATGTTTAGTTACAAGTAAAAAAGTGCAGAAAAGAAAGATTAAGAAAGGAAGAAGATACCCGATTAAAAAAAGTTCCTTTTTCTATATGCTGGAGTATTAGGAATTTCTTTAATTTTACAGGCTGTCTCATTGACTGAATATGGAGCACAGACAGACATATAAAAACAAGAAAGTTGCAACAAAAAGCATTCTGAATCTATCACTTTCATTTTGCACTCATCCCTGTCTTATTGGAGTGCCTTGTCTGCACACATTCTCAGCAAAGGCACAAATAGGTAGTGCAAGAATTATCCTGCAGGAAAACTGTCCTCCTCAAACCATTGTCTGAGTAAATGTAAAAAATATGCCCTCGTGTTTCTGGGTGGTAATAGAAGTGCCAGAATCAATTATCTCTAAGAGCTCTCGGGCAGCAGGAACAGACGTGTCTGACAAAGCAAGGGTTACTTGCCATGCCATTAATTGAGTCTAAGAGATGTAACACAAACATCTGTGATTGCAAGATTCACTTCTCCTCTGGTCCTTTAAGGGGCAAGCCCATTACTAGAGATGAAGAACCAGGAATTACATGCCCAGACTGGATATTCCGTATATACAAGGCAAGTTAGGAGTCTTGTGGGTCATTTCTATTTCCCAACAACGTGCATAGACATGCACTTGGGACACAAGATGGGAGAGAGATGACAGGTCATGGGGTAGAGCTGCTGCTGCTGCTGCTGCTCTGAAAGAGCAGATCAGTGTGATGAGGCCGTTTTGAAGACTGTTGTATATATCCACCCCAAATGTGCTAAGCAAATCATCTGCTCACTGAGGAATTAATAAACTGCTTACTGCCTGCTAACATCATCTGGGGAGGGAAGGGTGCCTTTGACTTCTGCTGGCTTTCCTGAACAGAGGTCTTCATTCATAGCTCCTCATCAGTAGCTCTTGAAGTCAGATATGGTACCCAAGAACCCTAAGACTTCCTACCCTAACTCATGCACTTCCCAAGAGCAGCTTAGGGGAAGGAAGGAAGGAAGGAGGGAAGGAAGGAAGGAAGGAACGAAGGAAGGCAAGTTTTCCACAACAGGAGTTGTTGTGTTTGGAGGTTTTGGTTTTTTCTATATAAACTCCCATATTTAAGAAGCCTCATAATATAGCAAATTTAAACAATAAAAGGAGAAAAAATTCTATTTACAGTTATATGAATAGATTAATGAGGCATTTTATCAAGCTTGGATCTCTTTTCCCTTTTCCTTGTTTTATTAATTGATGTTCAAATAAAATGAATTTGCCTTATGACTCAGAAGAATACTCCAATCTGACAAATTAACAGCCTAATTGTTTTGGTGTGGTATTTCAATGATTATCAAGAGGACTGTTAGTCACTGATGAACTTCCTCAAGAAAGATGATAAACCCTTTTGTCAATCATTTTGCTGACAGTTGAAGCAATATGGAAAACAATCCTGCCTTGGACACCTCAGCACAGCTTTGGGGATGCAGTAGATTCATTTGTTTTGCTGTTGTACGTGATCCAACTCAGACTTGTTGAAGAAATGTGTATAAGCACCCACAACAGGGGGAACGATCTTTTAGCATCTGGTTGTTTTTTTAATAACTATGACTTTCGAGAGGGTGAAAAAACCTTTCAGTTTCTGTTGGAATCCTATGGAAACCAAAAACAGCCACCAAAATACACCTGAGGACATATTAACACCCATTGTAAATATAGACTGGTTATTAAAGAAAAGTCTTCCCTGAAAGGGTTGTCAAGCACTATAATAGGCTGTTCAGGACAGCAGTGGAGTTGCCGTCCCTGGAGGCGTTCAAAAGATGTGTAGATGTGGAAAATGGGGACATGTTTTAGTGGTGGGCTTGGCAGGGCTGAGTTAACAGCTGGACTAAATCATCACAGGGGTCTGTTTCAACCTAAATGATTCTTAGATTCTATTATTCTGTTCTACACAAAATGAATTTTAAGAAATTTAGAAAGAAAGAAAGCCTGACCTTCAACAGGTACCAAACTCTGAAAGAAACCACCATATAGCTAACAGACACAGAACACCTCACTCCTTTGTTTCATTGATCACCTTCTCTCTACTATGTTATAGACTACAGCGCTGAGGCAGGGAGGCACCAAAACTCACTGAAGAGGTGGCTAAAATGAATGGAAATTGCTTTATATCTAGTATAATTAACAGCTGCATTTATTCAGGTTTTTTTTGGTTTTGTTTACAGCAATCTAGAGACAAAAAGGGTCATCCAGAGGGTTGGATCCTTGAATTCAGTATTTTCGTAAGATTGAAGGAATTAATGCCAAAAGCTTAAAATCTAGGTGCATGCTTTGGCCAGCTCAAGAATGAGAAGTATGTTTCATTCTTCTCAAACTGGTTCTTATCCAATGAGGAAGGCAAAGCCCAAGAGCCAGAATCCTAATTAGACACAGAAGGAGTTAAAGAGCGTACAATGTTATCATGCTGATGTACTTTATCAGTTTCACTGTACATGAGAGTAAAAAAGCTGCTCAGGACTAGCAGGTATTAGAAAGAGCTCCACTCAGCTAAATATTGTTAATAGTCCCCAGGTTACATAGGTAGGGGCCAGGATAAATTAATCTCATTACATGCCTAAATTTCTACAGTGTCTCAAGTCTAAGTCATAATATCAGATTATGCCGTAGCTAAAAAAAAGTTTCAGACAGAAGTTTGTTTTCCGAGATTTTCTGTTTTAATACAACAAAAAAAATTGTCTATGTTATAACAGTTCAGATTTGGAAAAACAAAATAAAATATGGGATGGATTTGACCACCGAGTTTAACAACCAAAGATCTTATGCCTCTTCAGTAAGCTTCCAAGTGACCCATAGTTAAACTAGTTTCAAAATTACGTTAAAAAATTAGAGAAACACAGTGTTTTGATAACTGCTGCAATATCCTCTTATAACTCTTATTGTTTACTTAATGGTTAGTTACAGAACAGAATCAAGATTACGGATTTCAGTGCCAGATGTTTTATATGTATAAGGTTGTATGTCCTGCTGTATCATCCAACATGAAATTTGAAACTGTAATTTGGCTAAACATCAAACATCTTTAGGAAGAAGATCTACAGACCCAGTGCTTAAAGAAACCTGAATCTGATCCTGTAACCCTATCCTAGCTTGTCAGCTATAGCTAAAATCTTGTATAAATAAGATCATATCTAGCATGTTCTCCATCTGTGTGAAACATCTATAGCCCCTTTCTGTATTCTTAATGCCTTTTCTGACTTTCCATCAAGTTTATCAGAAGATCTGGTTGTCAATTATTCTTTGCTGCTGGATATATTTTGTTTGAGAAATCTCTTAAGGGAAATGGTGACATTTTGTCATGTGCAGTGGCCTGACTGGTCCTGAAAACACTGTATTAATTATACAGACATTGTAGAGCTACTCTATCAAATGCTCAATTCAATGGTTCAAAGTGCATGGTAACTTTAGTGAGCTCTAGACTCACTAAATTCCTATCCTTTTGGAAACCAGAAATATAAGCAGATATGCAGGATCCTCTAATGTTTTGGTTTTTTTCTAGACTAGCACCCAAAAAAGGGTGGTATATTGGGCTCTTTTTTATATTAACCAGATGTATTAGGCCCCTTTTTTGGACAATTTTATTTCTACTGATGACTCTTATATCAAAACCTACAATTTATGTGAAGTTTTATTTTTAAAAATACCTCAACCCTCCTATTTTCTTTACAAGTTAAGCACATGCTGAAGTGTTTCAAGACTCTTCTTGCTCTTGGGCGTCAACTCAGAGTTGAGAATGGATTTAAACTCTCTGGATGAAAGATTATCTGCATTATTTATGGCAAAGAAAGGAACTGAGACATTTAAGAAATTTTGGTATATTTATCAGAAACAATGGTTCTGGGATTGACACATAAAGATTTAATGTTTGTTAGGAGTACTGTCTCCTAAAAGGGAAAAAAATCCCAAACCAAACCAAAATAGCCCAACCAAACAAAAACAAACCACTCAGCAAACAACCCAAATCTAACAAATTTGTCTTTCAGACTGTCAATGGAATCTAAAACATCAGATAAGTTTGAAAATCTCAATGTATTTACACATATTCTTCTCATAAATGTATTTTCCATCTAGATTTATAGAATTCCATTGATGAGGCTCTGCTGAAAAGCTAAAAGCCCTTAGAGTTATTGAACATGAAAAGCTATCTTAGGGACAGTATTATTAAAAAAAAACTCTCAGAGCTTAAGATTCAAAAATATATTTATAGACACGTATTTAAAACTAGCATCTTTTGCAACATTTTTTCTAACTTCTCATTACTGATACGTAGGGAATACTTAACTTCAGGGAAACTTACTATATGTACTTAGGCTAAATATTTATATTTTTCTGAAGACTGCTGTGATCATGTTGAGATACCAATCAGCTAATGAAGTCAATGAAGACATGCAAATAAATTGTGATTTAACTCCTGGTATCTGTATCTGGTGTGTCCCATCACATTACCATTTCCTTGACCTACAGCATTAATATGATTTGACAACTCTTAATATCAGCTGAAGTGACACGATGTAATAGGACAACTATGTAAAAGAATACACTGCTTACAGACTGTTTTTTACTCCTCGTTTCTGATGGGCTTTATGTGAGCTAAAATAATCCAAAGTGATAAGATGCCAGTTTACCACAACTATTGTGAATGCCTAGAATCAACACTGTCTACCATCTTACCAATCTGTTTTCATGTAGCTGAGAGTAAATATAACATTTTAAGTAAGAGTTATATAACCTAATTTATGCATTAGGTTGCATATAGCTGCTATGTAGCTTGAGTATATTAAATTCACTAGAAGCTTAAATCGGAAGGATCTTCTTGAGCTTGAGTGTATGGGCAAAGGTTGCATGAGTGGGGTACTTTATTTATTCAAAGTTTCTCAATCAACAGATATCATTGCTGTTAAGCTTTTGACTGTCAGGTACTCAGCTGCTTGTACTTTCTACCTCCATGAAAAGCCTCCCTTCTATTATTTTGTCAGTAAATGGGGTTGCACAAGAGGATTGGTCTCTCTCCCAGAGCTACAATACACTACCACATGACCTTGTGGACCTTTTTTTGTTGCCCCAGTTAAAACTGGTTAGCACAAAAATTAAAGTTATAATGTTCATGAATGAGGGCTGATTAATGTATATACATACTTCTGTGTCCATTCTACTTGTTCTCTGAGGGGTTTTGACAGAGCAGGTTGTGTTTCTCAAGGGAAAAAGGTAGACCTCACTGAGAGCAGAAGCACCTTTAGACCTGAGCTTATTCTATTGAATTGTCTTGGAGCAAAGGCATACAGACATGCATAGCCTTGAAATAAAGCATGGGTTTAAATAACAAATGGTTTTGAAAAACTGCTTGATCTTAATTCACATGAAGTTGTTATCAAATTATCTACCACACATTACAACTCTTTGCCATGAGCTTGAAAGGGTAACTGGCTCTCCTTAGTACTAATGTATGCCCTGGAACAAACCTCCGTTTTTTTCGCCTTATAAAGTCTTTGTTTTCTCTTGGAAGCACAAGCGTTTGACCTCTCCAGTAAATAGGATTAAAGTTCTTAGAACCTTGCAGGCATTTGCTAGTTATTACTCACAGGATCCTACTAGGAAGATAAGAAATTTCTGCTGCTTCATTTTATATCCTGGTAAAAAATAGGAGCACAGAAAACCTGAGGTATTTACCAAGGCTTTTGTCTGTATCTCACCTAACACTGAGGACTCTGGACAGCAGGTGCTGAAGTTATGTGATTGCATTTTATTTGAAGTAAATACAGGAAAACGTTATCTTTAAAAGGCCAAAAGCAGTGAAGCACTTTTTCTTCTTAAATATGAATGGTTACATTAATATTTTTTAAATTCTTTCCATTGTATTGTTTCTAAATGGGAGCATATTTTATAAACTATTAAGAAAATTGGAAGTTTAACCTTGGAGAATAAACGTCACAAATGTGTACAGTCTGTCAGTACTCTGAGCAGTGTTCAAGCTGCCAAATATAAGAAGCAGTGTTAATACTTCTCTGCCATTGCACACCAGCTGAAATCTCTCTTCTAATTTTCTACTAGGAAATTTTCAGATTTGGGTTTTTTTTCCCTGAAAGGTTACTTCCGTTTCTACAATTATTCATAAAAAACCACTCCTCCACTCTGATACTGGGCAAACATACCCCTCACTTCTGTCAGCTAACACTGTCTCTTTATTCTGATCTGATTCCCTTCCTCAGTGAGATTCTTCCTTCTTGCTGTTTGCTAGAACTTGAATATGGCATCAAACACCTGATGAGAAACATGAGATTCTGGAGGGAATATGGCAGTTTATGTCCTGGTTTCTGCTGGGACAGAGTTAATTTTCTTCCTAAGTAGCTGGTATAGTGTTGTAGGGTTTGGATTTAGTATGAAAACAGTGTTGATAATACACTGATGTTTTAGTTTTTGCTAAGTTGCACTAACCCCAAATGCAGCTTCTCATGCACAGGTGCACAAGAAGCTGTGAGGGAGCTTGACCAGGACAGTTGACCCAAATTGGCCAAAGGGATATTCCACACCATAGAACACCATGCTCAGTATATAAACTGGGATCTGGCAAATTGCTGTCGGAGATGACCTGGGCATTGGTCAGTGGGTGATGAGCAATGGTGTTGTCTGCCTTGGGTTTCAGTCCTCTCCTTTGTTTTCTCCCTGTTTGTTGATGTTATTATTATTATAATTATTATTATTTTGCTGTTTCAATAATATATTGCTACTATTTGTATTCTTATTTTTTTATTTCAATTTTAAACTTCTTATCTGAACTCATAAATTTTACCTATTTTTCCAATTCTCCTCATCCCCCTGGGGGTGGGGTAGAGACAGTGGCTGCATGGTATGTAGTTGCCATCTGGAGTTAAACCATGACGACATTAAATGAGAAATAACGCAGAAACTTCCTTTCTTTTGTGATATGGAACAGCTTTTTTTCCCCTGTCAGATGCTTCACATCTGTCATAGACTATTTGATACCCCTGCATCCATCACATACTGTGTCTTAGATCAAATGCCAAGCAGTTCACATCATTTCAATTCATCACAAAGTCAAATATGTGTCTGCATTGGGACCAGGAAATATACGCTAACAAATCCAACTAAATATAGTGAAGTCTTTGACACTTCTGTTGGTCTGTGCTCCAGGAGCAGACAGGGGTTTCACAAGTTTCTTGGTGTGGAAGTCTTTCAAAGAAAATTTAACCCAACTACAGAAAAATCCTAGTACCTGTGGTCATGGAGAATGCTTTCACCTTTTCATTCACTTGGTCTTTCCTTATAGTTTGATTATAGCTCAGGTAGCTCTGGGACAAACACTAAGTTTCTTCCTAAGTGTTTCTGGAATTCCATGTTGATGGGATTCCCTGGAATGTCTAAATCTGCATTTTGTATAGGCAAGACAGGTTTACAACCACTTTTTTAACCATTATACAGGTACTCTAAGCTGTTATTATTTTTCTTTGAATTCAGTAGTCATTGGCAGGAGAAGATAAGCAATTAGCATCTATTGCCAGGTGAGATTAGGACAATACTATTCTAAAAGTCAATAATGTAAAGGGTCAGGTTTTTGAAATGAGCTGGGGTACAGCAAGTACTCCATAATCTTAATGTGAAATGGGTTTCCCATATTCTTTTCTCCAAATAAGAGAATGGAGTATTTATGGACCTTTGACCTTGAGGGGATTGTGTGGAGTTCATAGGAAGCGTTTCATGCCACAAAGCCAGACATTATTAATTAATAAGCAAGAGGAAAGGAAGGAGGTGGCACAATGAGCAAGGAGGGCATTCATGTTCAAACAATTTCATTTTTTCAAGTACTGTCTAAGTTCTTCTGTTTCTAAACTTTACTGTTCTACTACATTTTTCAAAGAAAACAAAGAAATTCAATTTAGAGTACCAAAGTCTTTGTAGTGCTTTCTGAATGCTCATTTTAAGGAAAGCATGCAGCAGATCTTCCTACGAACTCTGTGTGACTTAAGGTCTTGTCATCCTGCACTTTAACACTCCTTTGTCTCAGACATGAAAATCTGCACATATACAGATAATGTGGGCCTGGAGATGTAGCAGTTGGATTTAGTCTCTTTCATCTGATGAGCTTTACATCAGCCTCAAAAAAACCAACCAAACAAAAAAAACCAAACCCAAAAACAAAAGGAAAGGGAAAAAAAAGTAGCACAAAACCCTCAGAATTCAACAATTATACAGTGTTTTCAAGTGCTCTGAAAAATGTGAAGTATGTAAATACCAGTGTTATTAACGAAGTCTCATGTTTATATCTCATTGTTTGCACAACCAAATGCTCATAGGCTTTGGAAATTGCCATTCCTGTGCAAGGTCAATCTATCATCACATCATCTAATTTTATCCATATGAAAGTTAGTCATCGAAGGTAATTATCTACAGCCAACACAAAGAATGTAGCACCTCCAGGGTAATCCATACTCAATGTCTCAGATATCTAGTCTTGAAAGGAATTAATTGCTCAGTACTGATGCCGGTATCTATTTACTACAATCACAGAGAATTTAAGCAATTTGGTTATTTAAACTGCCTGTTTTTTATAACCAAAGTTGAGCAAAATAAATGGCTTTTAAGGCAATTTTTCTTCCGGGGAGAAATTGAGATTCCAGTTGAACTATGTGAGGTCTAGTGATTAGCAAAAGTCTTTAGCATCCTCTGTGGAATTTTCCTTGTGGAAAACCAGGTCTGTTTGGGCCATTGAGGGTATAAGCTTGGAGGGAGCTTTGTTTAAAATAGCCCTCAGAATCTACAAGGAGGGAGGTATGGATTCATGCATGAATACATGGATGCTAAAGGCTGTTATAAAATGAAACAGCTAATTGAGTCTGGAGCCTTTGAGGGTTTAATGGTAATAAACAACAGCCAGGAATAGCACAGTAATTTGAACATGCCAAATTTTGGAGATTTCTTTGATGTGTGATAGAAAGCAATTTGAATCAGCATGAGAGTCTGAATCAAACAACATAAGCCCTACCATAACCCACTGGGGCTGGCATTCTTCTGGCTCAATAAAAGGTTTCTCAAGGCGTTAAGTAAAGTCCATAGGGGGTGGGAACATAAACACAAACAGAAGCCACCAAAATGTAAACTCCGGTTTTCCCTTCCATCTCTTTTCATTTTCCCCAGAATGAATCTGTCATGAGGTGCTTAACATAATAATGTGTGTTAAAAAGATGTATATGCATACATATACTGGACATCTAGCAAAGTTTCTAGGGTGGAACACTTGTTAAGATGATTTTTCACTGACTTTCAAAAAGCTTGGGCACAAGTATTTTACAGTAGGAGCAATCTCCTATTTAAACACCACGGTTTTGGTCACATCAGTGTAACTCAGCTTCAGCATTCTCTGACAAAGCAAAATTTGCAGCTCATCCCTGGTGGGTTGGAGCTGAGGTGGAGGGAAGTTCATCCATCCACATGCACAAACCTGGAGTGTTCATCCAGATCAACGTGTGCCGTTGCCAAGAGGCATCTTTTGGGGTGGTTCTTCTTCCCAGAAGTGCAGGTTTTGTCACATAAAATGTTCAGTTGTATCAGCTGCAGCTGCCACTCCACACACAAAGATGATAGCTCAAGCTGAAAGCTTTAGCTGCTGAATGCAGCATCAGAACAGCTCGGCTTTAAAGCCTTGAGATTATTTAGAGCCACTGTGTTTAGAGCCTTTAGGGGAAGAATACCAGACAAGTTAGATCACTATGAAAAATGATCACTAGGGACTACAATACATAATAAGGTATATAAATAAGTGTCACACAAAACTGCGATAGAAAAATAAAAAACAAAGCTTGCAACATTCTTCCACATAATGGCTTTATGGAAACATTACAACATTACACAAAGCTCAGAGTACAATATGAACCCCTGCAGACTCTGAAATGTGGTAAGCTGTAGGGTACAGGAACCCACAGAGCAGCAAAAGCAAAGGTTTAATGGTATTTTAAATGTTATGACTACACAAAAAGAGAAATCTGCGATCTAATCCTTTTCAGAATTCTTTGTGCATGGCAGAACAGGCGGGAACTCTGATGCTGTCCTCTAAATCCAGCTGTGACCAAAAAAACGCTGGTAAGGGCAGCAGTTAAGGGAAAGAGCTTGCAAAGGCAGGGCTTAAGGTATAATCGAGGTCTGCACAGCTCTTGTTTTTCAGAGCATTCCTTATTGCAGCGCACCACTGGCATGTGCATACATTTCCCTTTTGAGAGACCATACCCTAGTGCAACAAATAAATTTTGCTTCCAAAGGAAGAAAGACTGAAAGACTTGAATGGTCAGACTCCATGAATTTGACTTGAACTGAAATTCACTTCCGTGGGAGGTCCCTGGAAACCTAAAGGAAAGGGATTTGGTTTCTAAAGTAGAGTGCATCTAGGTTAAAAGAAGTCACTGCAAGATTTTAAAGTATTACAAAATTGTTGAAGCTTCTGTGGAGTTTCATCAGCTGGAATTCAGACATCACTAATGTAAGGAAAATGATTTAACAATGGATATTAACTTCTGCTGGACAGGTCTGCCAACTTTGTCCTGTAACCCCGGGTTTTTCTCAGTATGAATCAGACAGGAAAACAGGAGAGGGTATATCACATGAAAGTGTCATGGACAAGCATTTAATGTGCTAAAATTTCCTTTCAATATAGTCATCCTTTTACAACTGACAGATAACCAAAAATGTTCTTGTTTTAGTTTACGTGACTTTCTGATTATTCTTTTTTGTGCATCTTTGAAAATTTAGACTTGAACACACATATCTGAAGCATGAAAAAGGAAATTTCAGATTAATAAAAATTATTCAACAAGCTAGAAAAGGAAAAAAAACCAAGGAAATTAAAACACATTTTTTAAAAACATTTATTGCCTTGAAATGAACCTTTGTCTGTCATAGGCCGTCTTATTAGCCAGCTGTTTTGTTAACTGAAATATTGATCAAGCCTGTCACACTTTCTTTGTCTGTCAGGAACAAGAGAAGGTGCTGACCCTTTCAGGAAATTGTAGTGACAGGTCTGTAATTTGATAATTACTTGTTTAGAGAAGATTTCACTTTGCTCCCTGATGTAAATTTGGGCTACATACTTTCCTTTGATTTTTTTTTTTTTAAGTGCAAGCTCAGCCTTCTGAAAACTTCAGAGTTAGATAAAGAAACACAATATGATTATTGCTTTTTCAGAATACACTATATAGATTTTTTTTCTCTCTTTCGTTGAGGTGACTGTTTATTGATGAGAAGCTATTTATCTTTTTTCTCCAATTTCTCATCACATGAGAAGAATACCTTCAGAAATATCCTGTCACATTGCTTTTTTTAGGACTGGAACTATAACTTGGCAGCCATTTCTGACTGCCCTTTATACTGTTGGATCTCAAATGGTCGTAGAATCATACAATGGTTTCAGTTGGATGAAATATTAAAGGTCATCTAGTTCAAGCTTCTCTGCCATGGGCACTAACATTTTCCACTAGACCAGGTTGCCCAAAGCGCCATTTAACCTGGCCTTGAACACTTCCAGGGATGAGACATTCACAGCTCATCTGGACAACCTGTTCCTGTGCCTCAGCATTCTCACACTGAAGAATTTTTACCCAATATCTATTCTAAACCTACCCTTTGTCAATTTGAATCTAGTCCCCCTTGTCCTATCCCTACAAGCCCTTGTAAACAGTCTTCCCACCACAACAGGCTGTTTTTGGAATTGGTCATTTCCCATCTTGAAGTGACTGGGAAACTGAAAAAGCACCTCAAATGGGTTTTTTAGACACCCAAGGACCTTAAGATAACCAAATCACCAGTTTGTTTGGCTTCTCTATAAGCACTTGGAAACTTGGGAACAAAACTGTACATCCTGCCGAATAGAAAAGTTTCTCTCTCAAAATTTTGAGTAGTCAAATAACTAAGTTCAGCAATCCTTCTGTAATTATTTTGTACCATTAAATGTTCTATCCCTAAGAATTTAATTGTTGTAATTAACAAAAGAAGTATTCTTCCTCTTCTCTCTATGTCACTGAAATGATCTTCTGCATGCCATTACTTGGCATCGTTCACTGAATTGAAGATTGTATGTCTTCATTTGACGAACAAGGCTGTCACCTTCTCTGGATTTTTTTTTTCTTTTTAGTATGATCAGAGGCAGTAAAATATTTTTCCACACAGCTAAACTACAGCAATCATGCTCAGAGGTTACACACACCTGAACATATTCTTCTGCAATAAACGTCACCTTCCTCTCAGATGAGCTACATTTAAACCAATTGGCTGAAAAGAGATTTGATGTTGAGGCATGTTATTAATACAGCCCCAAACTGAACGGAATATTAGTTTGCCATTCTACTGTTTGGTGCCTGATCATGAGTAATGTGTAAGTTCTCTTCAAGGAAAATTTTCAAAATGGCATCAGGGAACACTTTACCCAAATCCTGCCATATCTTGCAGAGTGGAGGTTCAGTTTTTTTACAATCCTGTGTCAATCTTGAGATGCTGTTTCTTTTCATTTACTTAGGTTGTTTAAACCTGGAGTTCCCACCTGGTCACTAATGAGTTGATTCTATCCTTGGATTATCTGAGACCTATTTTGGTATATTCTAGCCTTCGAATGTTAACCATAAGGCCAAATAATTCCCTCCTAAAATAAGGTGAAATTTAAATCCATTTTACTTGAATTCACACCACGAAAAATTAGGTTTGTAGGCCAAGCTGAGCTTCCTTCTATATGTATTCAGTAGAAAGAAAATATTTAGAAAAATATCCTAACCTGAGTATTCACAATGATGAACATGAGCAGACCTTCTGAGGATGTCTCTGTTTTCCTACTGGCCATAGGCAGAACCTGAATCAGAATCAGACACAGAATCACACATATTATGCTGACTTGGAAGGGGCCTATCAGGATCATGGAGTCAGCTCCTGGCCCTGTGCAGCACCATCCCCAAGAGTCACACCATGTGCCCAAGAGCATTGTCCAAACACTTCTTGAACTCCATCAGGCTTGGTGCTGTGACCACTGCCCTGGAGAGTCTGTTCCAGTGCCCAAACCTCCTCTGGGGGAAGAACCTTTTCCTAATATTCAGCCTAAACCTCCCCTGAAACAACTTCAGGCCATTCCCTCAGGTCCTTTCACTGGTCATCACAGAGAAGAGATCAGTGTCTGCCCCTCCTCCTTCCCTCATGAGGAATTTTTAGACAGCAATGAGGTCTCCCTCGGTCTTCTGAATCACATCTACCTTTAGTGAGCTAAACCTTGATGAGGCAAGTCCCAAACTTACTGACAAATATTTCCTTATCCAATTCAAGAGACACCAAAATAGCATTTTTCACATCTAAAAGGTATCTGTGATTCCATGGCAACCTCCTCTGCCAGAACTGTGGATTGACATCTCATCTGTCTGTCTGATGTACACCCTGTTGCAGTAGTTTGTTATTGCCTCTGTAGTATCCTCAGAAGCAGTTTAAAACTCCTTTCATTCACACTGAAGCAAAGCAGGTGTAATTCCATGGAAGAAGAAATAACTCTGTGCAAGAGCAGAATTAGGTATTTTTTTAAAACCAACAACTATGACAGGAGTATCAGGCATGTCATGTACACATCCTCTTAAAGACAGGGCTGAAAAGGTTAAGGAGAAAAGTAAAAAGCAGGAAAAGTATGTCACTTAGGAAGGAGTTGGCCAAGAATATTATCTGCATGTTTCAGCAAGTGTTGCTTTTTGATATCATTTTTCAGTTAGGCAAGATAGTGCTTTGGGTTTACCATTTTTGAGCTCATTGCATAATAAGAGCATTTCTGCTAAGACGTTAATGGTTTTGCAGAAACCTACAAAAATATAGAGGATCACTGCTTACAGCTAGAGGTGGCAAGGCTTGCTGAAGTTGATATTTTTTAAGGTAATATCCTGACTTATGTGCTGTAGCTAATAGACTGTTCATATTAGCATTGTGTTCACTCTTCCCGTGTCAGTGGAATATTTTCTTCCTCCTTTACTATACATAAACTTCACTTGGTTACACTTTTTGTGTGGTTTTATTCATGGATGTGACCCTAAAAAATAGATATTAATTTTGCAACCCACGTTTTACATATGAAGCACCCCTCTGATTACTGCTACTTCAGCTCTTCTTTAATATTTTTAAAATAGAAGCCCGCTTTCTCCTGAGCACTGATGCCTGATGCCTCGATACTGTGGTTCTGACTAGTTATATGAACCATAGGTGGTGCTGTGCTGTAATTCTTTGATTATAATTTTTTTTAAGTAGCGAAAAGAGGCAAAGAGGCCACCAAGAAAGAATCAGTGGTTATAGTTTTCAGAAAAAAAATAAGAAAATAAAAATGGATGGGATTAGTTCAAAACAAACTCAGTGGGTGTTCCAGTGTACTTCTGAATTCTCAACTTCTTTTACTCTCTTTCTCTCTTTCTATTTATATATTTTGTAACTTTTGCGTATTTCTTTTCCACCACCTCTGGCTGTACTTTTCATTCTGGTACTTACTGGGTAGCCTATTTGATAGATATCTCACAGCTTGACACCTTAATTTACTTTGTTTATGTGCAGAAAAGCATCATCATAGAAGCTTCTGCTCACATTTAACTTTATCCATGTCTAACTTTTTGTTGATCTGTAGTTATTACCCTTCACTCAGTATATGCCTCTAAAGTTCAACTGGACACAGACTTGAAATCATGAAATGGAGTATTGAGACAGAATCTGGTCTGAATTTCCCCAGCTAGGAGGCCAGGGTGCTTTGCCAAACAAAAAGTGCAGACACTTACCTGAGCCCTCTGAAACTGGTACTTTTCTATATGATGCTGAGCTAGAAATGTCCTGGAAAAGCCATTTCTGAGACACTTTCTGTTTTAGTTTAGCTGAAAGGGTCAGGTCCTGTCATAAGATATCATTTGAAAATTAGTGCCATGACTATAAATAAGAGTTTTAAAAATAAAAATGTTCTTTTTTTTTCATTACTGCCCCACCTGCACAATCTCTTTAGATTTGATTTTTGTCCCAAGATTAGTTCATTGTTGTGCCTTAAAACCAATGACTCCTTTCCTAGGTGTTGCAGGGAAAGAGAACTTTTCTCAATTCATGTGGTTTAAATCAAATCAGTATCAAGGAGGTATGTCGATTCATTAGTGACACATCCTTATCTTGCAATCAGTGCGCTATAGAGTCAGGATCCATTCAGCAATAACACAAATAAACCACAACACCTGACACATGCGAAATGCTAATGAACACCTACGCTTTTTGAGATATCCTCCCATAACTGTTCCCCAAGTGTTTCAATCACACCCACATGAACCCATGCAGACACAGGGTTATAGAATCACAGAATGATAGAATTGTTTAGGCTGAAACAATTAGGATTATCAAGTGAAGCCATTAACCAAGCACTGCCACGTGAACCACTAAACCGTGTCCCTAAGCACCACGTCTACGTGTCTTTTAAACACCTTCATGGATGGTAACTCCACCAAGTTCCCTGGGCTGACTGCATACAGTTTCTTCCCAGGACATGGTAGTTACAAGGACACATCCGTCTCCTCAGAGCTGTTTTCTCCATTTTCAAAACCTTCCTGTTGGAGAGGTGCTGGCCATACCACTGCATGTGGGTACCCACATTGGTAGCTGCAGACCCTTAGCTCCCACCTGTGTGCATTGAGACACACACACACCAGCTCTGGGTCTCTCCTTGCTCTTCCTGCACTGTGAGGTAGGAAAAAAAACCTGATGCCTTGTCTTTCTTTTTTTTTTTTTTTTGTTGGGTTGTAGGCAGTATTCTTGCAAATACCTGTGCACACTCTTCCACCACTGTATGTTGCAGCACAGTGCATATTCTTGGGAATTATGCTAAGTCCTTGGCTAGGCTGTTTTGTGGCAGTGAGCTCCACACGATCATTACTGATCAGTTATTTACTTTTCCATCTTTTGTTAGGTATAATCAAAGAAAATATACAGCACTTTGTTTAAAGTTCCCTGAAACTCCCTCTGGATATCACCCTGTGAGACCTTAGTTTACAGAGAATTTATTGGTTTAATAAGAAAGGAAAAAAATCTTTTAAAAAACATATTTATTTTATTATGAAAATTTATTAATTCCTTATTTCCTTTGCTTCCTGCTTGGCTATGTATCTTCGTTAATTTTCATCTTGTAAACACAAGAAAAGGTCCAAGCAATTTTTTTAACGGAAGAGCTTAATAAACACCAACTGGACTCCAGAGAAGCTTTATTTTGATTTAAAAAAATATTCACTTCGGACATCCCTGCAAATATCAAGGATTACAATAATACTCATGTTTTTCCTGCTTAAGATAAAATGCACTGATCTGAGAAGCAAAAATTCTGTGATTGGTACTCTAGTGGAGTCCACACTTGTCTTTGAGGTGGTTACCATCATTAGAATATATCAGTATTTAGCAGCTAATTGATGGGCAAAGTTCTCTTCCAGATAAAATAATTTTTATGTGGAGATAGTAGTCACAAATTCTACTCTGTTTATTATGGAAGATTTTAATCAAGCCAGGAAACCTCTTGATGCAGTCAGTCATGAAGTAGTTCAGTCCAGTGCTGATGTTTTCAGGAAGTGCAGTCAACCTGTTCATCTCCAATGAAAGGACTTTTTTTCTGCCTGCTGTATGACTTATTCTTAAATAGTTAGAAATTATTCTGGCGGTTGCTGAGGCACCTAGAAGGGAAATCTCTAAGGTATTTGAAGCCTTATGTATGAATTGGTTTGAAGAGCAGAGTTCACTGACAGCCAAGGGAGCAACAGATATGTTTATGGCTCATCTTGATACATGGGGGAGGTCAGTAACTAGCTGAGACTTTCATTATTTTCTTCCATTCAGCAATATATGCAATGAAAAACAGCAGTGCAGTGTAGACTTGAAAAATGCGCATGTCACCATAACAGCACACTTCTGTGGAAAAGTGAGGAAAAGATCCTTAGGTGGTGGAAGAGCAAGAAAATAGGATGAATAATATGATACTTACAAGAAGGTATGTGTTGAAATAGTAACAAAGTGTTGGTGCTACAGAAAAAGGCTTCAAAAGTCATCACCTGTAAATATGACCTTGAGCAGGAGCATGTGCATAGTCTGATGTACAAGAGGTCTACTTGGAATGTCTAGAAAATGAGAAACTTCTATTAAACCAAGAGACCAGTTTATGAATCCTCTTTATATATACACTGGATGGGAAAATATCAGAGAAGAAGAACCAGAACCACAAGTTACAATAATCATAAATTGGACAAAACTGTGGCTGAATTAGCAACTATGAAAAAACCTGCAAACACCAGAGAAAATCTACATGCAGAAGAGTAGGGGAGAAATGACCTCTGAGCCAATTTCAAGATGTAGCTTATGTTCAGAAAAGAGATTCTGTGAGTTAGAGCGTACAAAGAACTGAATTGAGCATTTCTCTCTGTTATGCACCCTTAAACTTTTCTTCCAAATTTACACTGAATGGAAGCCAAACTTTTGATCTGCTGATCTGCTTGTCTCTTGCTAGCAACTTTCTCTGAAGGAAGACAGCATGGAGGAGAGATTTATAAGGGTCCCTCATGTGACTGCCTTCAGAGAAGAGCATTTTATTTCCTTGTATTCTTTGGGATCTGCTGGGATCAAAAACCTATAAATTATCACAGATTCACATCTTAGACACTGTCTGTCTTGCTGACCATTTTTTTCCATTTCCAGGCACTAGTTATCAACCAAGACATGTAAACATAAGCAGAGGAGTCGAGAAAAATACAAGGGAAGGACCTAGGGATCTGAGGTCCCACCTTTTATCCTAGTCTGCCAGTTTTGGGGCCTACTAAGATGTGCAACCTATTAGAAACTCACAATCCCATGTCTTCCACTTCTTTTCACATACATTTTTGTAGCACATTTTTTTCTGTTGAGTTGGAGGTTACTTTCCTCATTTTCAGATGTCTTTTTTAGCACTTAAGCTACTCCTCTTTCCCTCTCTGTCTGGATGCTAAGTTTATGATCCGAAATTTATATGCAACTGCCAGCCAATTCCCTTTACTTGTTACAAACCTTCTTCCCACCCACTTGCCTTCATCTCTTGTTATTATTCTTGATTGAGACAGAGATCATGTCTTTTCATCATATCTGAAGAGAACCTCATGAAGATAGAACACTACATAAATAGTCATTAATGAGGATGAAAAGATGAAGTAAAATCCTCCAAAACAATTCTACATTTTAGAGCAAATTGGGGTCATCTCAGCTTTCTCAGTCACCTAGAAAAACTTATTCTCTATGGACCTTTGTGAAGAAAAAGAAGAAAAAGAGGCATTAGGTCTGCTTCTTTCAAACACAAATTTCCAGATTCTGCTTTTTGCTATGTTCACTGCCTCCCTTCCTTGGCCATGCCATAGCATATTTAACTGCCTAGGTGGTTGTTTGTCTAACAGAAAATCACAGCAGATCTAGGGACCTTTTTTTCCCACATTGATATGATAAATATTTGCATATGTATTAAAAATGAAATCTCTAAATCACACAAAACATGCAGAAATATTTTTTGGCCTGTTTACGCAGTCAGCCAGCATATTGCTAAAAAACATAATCACATTGAACAGCATCCTAAACCTCCAATAAATTCCGCTTATGGAAGAGAAAGTGTACTAATAGATTGTTTGTCTCACAGATTCATTGAATATAGAACAAAGAAATACACAATGAATAGAATGCCTTCTTTAGGTGCTGAAAGATTCTTCTACATATCTAGAAAATTTATTTTAGTGATCCAACTTATACAAAGTTGGGAATTTTTTAGGTTTTGGGGCTTCTTTAGCATCTTAGGTTTTCATTGTTTCTCTGAATTTTTTATTATTGAAGAAGAATTTTATGTAACTTTTGCTCTGTGTTTTTAAGTTGGATTTACTTATACCAATATTTCTCAAATATTCAGCAAACAGCTGTTTTAAATCATGAACCATCACAGTTACATGACTTTATACTTTGCATATAATTTGATAGGTATTATCTAGCAAACCCTATACTCTTTCCATTAGGGACTATATAATGCCTTTTTTTTTTTTCCTTCTCTATATAGGATATGAATCATTTCTGAAAAATACTCCCAGTTCTGCAGCATTTTGAGTTTTGGAAAATCTTATTAGGAAAAATGCTTTAATCTTACCCTGAGGCCTTCCTCCAAGCACCTCTAATACTAACACTGCTGCATCAGTTTACAGACACCATGGAAACAAAATCTAAACTTTTCTGTGATGATCTATTCTATAATGAGTTACCAGCAGAATAAGACATAGAATTCAAAAGAATCTTATTCTTACTTTCCCCATTTCACATGTTATTCCATGCAAAGAATTGAGTGGAGCACAATTCTTGTGTTTATCAACAACAGCATCTAGTTTTAAACAGTTATGAAAACGTAGAATTTTCCTCAAACACATCATCTGCCACTCTGTAATAAAGCTATGCTAGTCTCTTGGCTCACATCTCAAAATAAATGCACAAAGAAATTCAATGGAAGAATCATGGGTTTATTATTCCTAATTTTAGGGCAAGTTTAAGGAAAAAAACATGCTATTAGTTTTACTTCAAAAAGGGCCACTCAGGGAGGCTGAAAATCAGGTGGTATTTTGTTTTGTTTTGTTTTGTTTTTTTTAACTATAGATCAGAAAGAAATGCAGGGAGAGAAAAGGCACAGAGCATAACTGCGGTGGTCTTAAGTTCACTTAAAATTCTCTACCAGGAATCCTCTGTCATTTCTTAGCTCTTCTTAAACAGTGCAAACCAAATCACTCATACCCGATGTTTCCAGACCCCGATCTCTCCATGGCAGCACAATTGCTGAACTGTCACATGTTCACAGCAAACCAAGACAGTGTTTCAGACCCTTGAGGCTCACTGGTCTCTCCATAGACCAATGTTTGTGAAATGTTCAGTTTAATAACAGTGACCCAGCATGTGCCATTATGGCATCTTATACCCCAGGAAAATGCAAATCCACATGTCCCACATAGGGGGGAGAAGGGAGCAAGAAAAGTAGGGCTACTGAGAAATGTAGCATAATTGAATACCTTTTAAAACACGAAACTCTTTATAACATTACTTAGGCAGTAATTTTGATTCAAATAATGTCAGTAACATTATTTAAAATCCTTTTAGATAAGAACACCCACCCCCGCACTCATCTCTTCATCAACTGACACCTGTCAAGAAGAAACTGTGGGGGGAAGGACTGCTCTTTAAAAGGAATTTGAATAATGGTAATACGTTGCTCAAAAATATTTGGCAGACACTTTTCTTCCTAGCAGCTCTCTTCTTTGACCCACATGTGCTTATGCAATACCCTTGAAGAAGAACAAGGAAAATATCTAATACTTCAGTTGGAGTTAAAAATTTCTTTTTATTTTGAGAAATAAAAATAAAGAGAGAGAAAACTAGTGATGAGATAATGTTAAATTATTTAACTTTTCCTGAAAAAATAAAGCTGTATGAATAATACAGTACATTATAGATTGCAAAAAATGCTGCATTCAGAATCACAGAATGATAGAATTTATTGGGAAAGATTTTTAAGATCATCAAGTACAAGCATTAATACAGTACTGCCATGTCCACCACTAAACCAAATCCATTGCCACACATTCATGTCTTTTAAATCTTTGAGTATATTTGGGGGTTTCAGATCAACTGGAACATACAGGCCGATGTTACGTGACCTTCTAGACACTGTCCTGCCATGCTACCTGTGTTGCACGAGTTACAACACACCTCTGTTGGTCTCTGTGTTTGGCAATAGCGACACCACGTTCAGCCCCTGGCTTTGTCCACAGTAGAAACTGCCAACAGAGCAGAAATGTGCCAGGTGTATGGGTGTGTGATGTAGAAAAGAAGGGTTTACATTTATACTGCTTTCCTTTCTCTTTGCCCTCTTTTATGAAAATGAATATATGAGTAGCCATTTCCTATTCCATCAATCTCTGCCAGTACACTGAAGTATCAAAATTGTAATGGCTCATGCAGTCTGGGAAAGATAAAGAGAACATATACTACTTTGACTTTATCACTGCTCTGTAATTCAATTGCCTATGGTTTGTTTTTTTTTTTTTTTTTTATTCTTTTTGGTTTTGACCTTCCTGATCTCACAGAAATATGAGCTTACATTGTCCAAGTGCAGGTGTCTGAAGTTTTTCCAGTCAGAACAGATAAGGAAGCTGCTGTTCAGTACTTCTGAGTGACCAGGATGGTTAAGTTTCATGTTCCAGTAATTACAATCCCTAGTGGTGAATAAAGACTTCTGGGCTTGCAGCTGTATAAGCACTTAGAATAAGGTGGTCCCTATCCCTTGGTAGAGAAAATAGACAAAATTAAAGGGAAATGTTTGATAAACATTTAGGCTTTGGGTCTCGACACAGAGGAATTTCATCATACAAAGAAGCTGCCACCACACAAGACCTACGTGGGATTATCTCCTTAACTATTTTACTCTAGGATTCTCACAAAATCAAAGGAGAAAACAGGGTGTATCTAGAGGGAGGCTGATCTTAAGGTGCCCTACATTCCTAAGGTTGTTCAAATGAGCAACCCTGTTTCTCTACAGCAGTTGGAAGCAGAGTCTAAAGAAATCAGTGTAGATACAAGTATCTGCTCTATAGGCATTTAAAAGTTAGGTAAGATAAACTTCTCTCGTTGGACATCAGCAACTTCCTGGTAGTTCTCCAAGGATATGTACTTACACCATAGCAAATCTGCATAATTTGAGAACAATTGCAGTGCCAATTAATCTGCGGCATTGTACTACAAAGCAAACATAGATATGTGCATGAACAGGTAGCTCAGAACATTGCAAATCTTTCCATGGTGTTTGATTATGAAAGAGGGAAAAATGTTGAAACCAAGAACAGATAGATAGCACAGTAAGGAAATTTTAACTGCTTTGTATCACTTCTTTTAACAACACAAAATTGATATTGTCATTATTAATAGAAGCAAAACCCAAGGAAAAAGACTGGAAACCACTGAAGTAGGACAACCTTTTTACAGTGAAATCAATTAAATACATGCTGCTCTCTTAAAACGCACCACTTCATTTTAAGGAGCTTAAGTTATGAATAACAAGGCCATAAAATGTTAATAACTATAATAACTGTAGCTTCTACGATATTTTTTAACTGTGCGGAACTGTAATGTGACAAGTAACAATAAAAAGAACTTGCAGAAATTACTTGGGTTAGGAAAGGTTGAGAGAGATTTTACTGAGAAAGCTCTGCTCTTTCACCTCCTTGACCTTGAATGAATAAAGGTCCAGACAAGTGAAGTAACCAGGTAGTTTTATCAAGCCACGCCTTAGGAATAGCCATCATATTTATTTTATTTCTGCTGTTTGTATTACTGTAATGCCTAGAGGCCTCGTCATGATCTATTGTGCTAAGCACTGAAAAATACAGATTAAAATGACAGTCTCTGTCTCTCAGAGCTTGTATGTAAAGTGTAAGGAAAGAGAAAACAGCCTCATGCAAGGAGACAGGACAACACAAGGAAACATTTTCTTTCTTGGTCAGCCTGATAAGCAAAGACCAATTTCTTGAGGGTTTTTTTCTTTTTCAGCCGGCTCAATGGTAAAGGATTTGCAAGAAAGTAGAGCTTTGTGGAAGATTTTGAAAGGATCTTGTCAGACAAAGAGGCTGTCTGGTAGGGGTTCCAAAAATGTCTTTTATGTGTCTGGAAGCGGTCTGAAGGAGATAGGACACTGAGCTGTAGATCTGGACCGATCCAGAATGAGAAAGGTCCTTTGGAGGATATACAGAAAGAACAGAGCCAAGGGAATTTGGACCCATCAGAGTCAATGAAGGGTAAAAAATCTTCCGATAGACTGCAAATGGATAGCAAGCCAAGGAGAACAGGATGTGGTGTTCAAGCCAGTTTCTGAAAGCTTGAAAAATGTTCAACATTCCTTGTCTGCTCTGCTGCTTGTGAGCACACATCTGATAGGAAGGAAAGGCATCTTCAGAACCAACATCATTGCTTCAGCCAAAGTCATAGAGAAAACAGAACACTCATTCCGCCTTTGAGAATCACCTGTCCAACACAAGGGAGAAGCCCCTGAAAAGTTCACTCTGTATGGGTAGTTTCACCTCAATTTGTGTGCAAACTTTCAGGCGTTGCTGAAATTGATAGCCCAATTAAGGTGAGGAGCAAGACCTCCACATCCCCAGGTCCAACCTGGAGCATGTCTGAGCATGTGCCCCCAATAGGCACAGCCTGGTCTCATGAAACAGCACATTCTGGCAAATTCAGTGTTTACATGAACCCAAACAGCACCAATGGCTTCGTTCTGTTCTCTGGCAGGTAGAAAGCCCATTAGTTGGAAAAAGTCTTCATGTATAGATATAAACAATGTGGATCCACTCAGTAAGTAGACTCAGTCTGCCTAATAGCTGCCACTGGATCACCAGTTTCCCACTGGTCCCCTCTAGATCTGCATACACACAAACTGTTAGCTCTGTCAACTCCCAGACGCTACAGTCTCTTCAGCAGTCGGCCTGTACACCCACTCCCTCCAGTAGCCACACCATGGAATCGTAGAATCATGGAATCATAGAATGGCTTGGGTTGGAAGGAACCTTCATCTAGTTCCATCCCTTGTGCCAGGGGATACCTTCCACTACACCAAGTTGCTCTAAGTCCCATCCAACCCAGCCTTAAACACTTGAAGGGATGAGGCATCCACAGCTTTTCTGGACAAACTGTGCCAGGTCCCATCATACTCAGCTGTCTCATTCCCAGTTACACATACACCCCACCAGCTTATGACCACTTCACCCTACTCACCAGTTAGTCTGCCTTGATATTTGCTGGTGTTGGCACACTGCCATATGCACTTGCACTTGCAACTTGCTTGTTGATGGTAACAAAAACACAAAGCTTCAAAATCAACAGATGTTTCTGACGACACTATACCTTGTTCTGCTCGGGGCTGCTGCAAATCAGTACTTACACAAACCTTTGCAGAGGCAATCCTAGTAAAGCAATCCATTGATGCATTCATTCTTCTTGGCAATGAGAAAACTAAATTACCTATTATGACAAAATTGCACTTTTTGCCTGAGAAACTAGGACACAGGAGAAGGAAACTGGTGTTTGCTGCTTGTCCTCAGAAGCATCAAGACTGCCTTTCCTATCAGCAAAAAGAAAAAAAGTCAGCACAGAAAGGTCTAACAATGCAATCATCTTCCATTCAGAGAAATCAAGGTGAGGAGTCAAAATACTGCTTGCACCACCACCTTTTTGAAGTGCTGAGTTGTTGTTTCAGTCTGCGAGGCACAACTTTCCAGAGGAAGACAGCAATGGTGCCCTGCCTTCCTTTGGGGCCTGTCAGTTCTGGGAAGCAAAAGGAAATGAAAGTTATTATTATACTTTCTCAGGTGCAAGAGTAAGCAATGCAGTTTCCTTTGTCACCTCCTGTTGGACAAAGAAGTGGTCATAGGAAAAAGGAAACATCAGCAGAGCCAGGGGTTTTCCATGACTTGTACTCAGTTCATGGAACCATGGAATCATAAAATGGTTTGGGTTGGAAGGGACCTTTAAGATCATCTTGTTCCAACCACCCTGCCATGGACAGGGACACCTTCCACTAGACCAGGTTGCTGAAAGACCCATCCTACCTGGCCTTGAACACTTCCAAGGATGGGGCAGCCACAGCTTCTTCAGGCAGGCAACCTATGCCAATGCCTCATTACCCTCACCCTAAACTTAGTGTAGGACAGACCCTGCACCAGTTCCTCTAAATAACCTTTAGAATAATGAGATTATTAAGTTTGGAAAAGTCCTCCAAGACTATGGAGTCCAACCTTTGTCCGAACACCACCATGTCAACTAAATCACAGCACCAAGTGCCACATCCATGCATTTCTTGAACACTTGCACTCCACAGGCTTTGTAACTTAGAGGGTGGGCAGAGGTGGCCCATGGCCATGCTACCTCACCATAGGGCTTAGCCAGTATTTACTGAAATATGGCAAGCACTGGGATAGTATTTTTGAGCAGAGCACACATAGATAAAACTCATATCTTCGCTGCTTTTGTCCATGCATCTTTTTAAGATTTCTAATCTGTCACGAATGACTGCATGCTAAATATCTAGGCAGATAGATTAGTTACATGCCAGCTCAAAGAGAAGCAATCACCTCTTTCTGTAAGAATTTGTTTGCATGGGAAATTGCAGAAAATTAATTACAAATTAATTTTTAATGGTTTAACGAAGCAATGTAAATACATATTAGGAAATCAATGTGTATATGAATTAGCTTACTTAAATCACTTTACATTCATATAGTTATGTAATTTGGATAAGTTTTCATGATTTTTGCTGTTGAGATGAGGCCCAAGTATTTTAGAAGTGACAGATCTCTTTGGAACCATCAAAAGCCGTGCTCTAAAATATTAAATAGATGTAGTCAGAGATGTTTCCATTGAAAATTTCAGTCTATATGTAAACAGAAGAATTCCAAAAAGCTGTTTTGGAATGAAAAATCTCCAGTTCTCAAACAAAATTTCTAGTTTGAGGCTGTAACCCCTTAAAATAAAGTGTATTTTTCTTTTCTTTTTTTTTAGTTTTGTTTTTTTTTTTTCCTTATTTTTGCATGCTGAAAATTTATATAGCAAGAGACTTTCAATTAAAAAGAAAATATGGTTTTTTGGCCCTTTAAAGCCACATAATACATAAGTCAGAATAAAATTCTTTAGAAGACAAAACTCTATCTTTTTACAGTCATTATACCATCTCTAGCACTCCTGGGACTGCTTAAGTCAATGACTGACCATTTAGAGGCGATTTCAGCACGAATTCCAAGATCTGTACCTAGATACGTTGCAGTATTCAAGAAGCACTGCTTCCAAACTTCTGTTTTTTCCTTTGTTTCTGATCTGTTTATTGCAGAACCAAGCAAAAAGGCCACATCTCCTTCCACTGTGCTGAAATTCCCATCAGGCAGAGGAAAGCTCGAGGGATACACACCCCCATCTTCCCACTTTGAAACCAGAGCTTTACTCTTGGGAAAGTGAAGTTCCAAAAAATCCAGCAAATTATTTACTAAATGTATTCTTGAAATCTTCATTTCAAATTTTGGTGTAGGAGGGGCAGTTCTCACCTCTGAAAACACCAGATGAAACAAAACAAAGGGGAAAAAACAAGCATGCAAATCTGACCATAAATGATGATGAAAACGAAATGAGAGAAGACCTAGTCCTCTTTATCACCAGATAAATCTAGCTGTTATGGTAGTCTAGGGTCAGCTGGGACACTCAAGACCCCATAGTTTATTAAGGAACAGAACCACCAGCAAATTAAGTTATTGTAGAGGGAGGAATTCACATTTGAGGCAGACATTCAGAGTGCAGGTGTATGCACCTGCCTGGTGACACTGGGCTCATTTCACAGAACTTCAACACTCCAAAGTGCAATGCAACTCATCACACACACCAAAAAAGGTCAGATGAATCAGAGCAAAGAAATATCTCTCTCAAGTGAGAAAAAAATGATCTTCACTGACCAGCTAAGGTGACAGACACACCACAGACGGATACAGATGACAGCAGTCTCAGCCTCTCATCTTCAAACACCCAAACAAAATTGTTCACTATATCTGAAGTACAATTTCATATTTTTTTACAATGCTTTCTGTCTTCCTATAGAAATGAACACCCTGCAATTGTGGTCTGTAAAACATGTCATTAACCTCCAAGGGTAGTGATTTCTTATTCAGTAGTAATTAGGTGAGTTTATACTGTGGAAAAGTCACAGATGGACATTTAGCAATTCTGCAATGGGAACAAAAATTTGAACAAGGAAACGTTTCCAGCTTCTGATCAGGATGGATTTAGGACAGCCCAAAATATAAGTCTCATGCTTTTCCATTCAAACTTTGTTTAGCACAGGTGAGCTATTACTAAGTACAGACTAAAATGAAATAATTTGCCATTATTATTTAGTTCTTAATGGCTCTGTATCAAAACTACCTCCACACTGCTGATGACATTACTTGCTAACCGTCACATGCCACTGTTCTGCCCATAAATTAAAATATGATGCAATAGCTTGTGGTTGCACCTTGCACTATTGCCTAGATAGCCCCTGTGAGGTACAGACATAAGTCTCTAAAATAGTACGTGTTAAATGTGTAGATTATATCTGTAGATTATTCTTACAAAGGATCATATTTTTCACCCGGGAAAAGTGGAAAAATGCCATGTCTGACATAAAAATCATGTCATATGTCATAAAGGCATATAGTGACAGGACAAGGGGGAATGGTTCAGACTGAAAGAAGGTAGGTTTAGATTAGATATTCTTCAGTGTGAGGGTGGTGAGACATTGGAAGAGGTTGTCCAGAGAAGATGTGGCTGTCACACCCCTGGAAGTGTATAAGGCCAGGTTGGATAGGACTCTGAGGAACCAGGTCTAGTGGAAGATGTCCCTGTTCATGGCAAGGCAGTTGGAACTAGATGATTCTTAAGGTCACTTCCAACCCAAACCATTCTATAATTCTGTAAATGGAATTTCTGTACATATATAGGTGAACTGCACAGTACCTATGCTGCAATTCTGCTGTAATATTGATTATCTGGCCATTCTGTGTATTAAAAAAAAGTGAAAAGTTGCTGTTCTATGTTGGCCCCTTACCAAAATATAATTAATCAAGTTGCAAAATGAAGACAAGTTTTCTGTAAGAAACATTTAATTTTACTTGGATTTATATATTCACAGAGGTCAATTTTATGAAAACCTCTTTAATAACAACAACAAAATCTTTAATGCAACTACCAGCAATCTATTGATTAATGGCTTATTGTTGTGCCTGTTGTCCTCAGATGGTACAGGTGTCTTACTATTTACCAGGCAAGCTCTATAGTTGCCAGCAATTTCAGAAAAGTTCTAGTCAGCCATTTACTCAATTTTCCTAGATTTGGGTTTTAATATCAATGAAACACTCCTGTGTCCCAACTTTAATCTTTATTATGTTTCTGAAAAAAAATATTTACTTGGGAGATATCTTTTTCTGGAATTACTGGGTTGTACTCCTAGGACACATTGAAAGGATGGAGAGAAGGGGGAATCACCAAAATTAACCCATTTAATTGAAAGAAAAGAAAAGAATGGCAGGAACTTTGTCTAAAATGCACAAACTCAAGAATTAATGAAGTGCTCCAGCACTCTTTCTTTCAAAGAATCTTCACTTCCGAAGAAATACATGATTTAGACTCCAAAATCCAATCTTATTTTTTTAAGTAAACTTCGGTGAAACTAAGTATTAAATTCACAGAACTTCACTGTTGGTATTGCCCGCAGCATTTTGTTTGGTAATATTGCCACCTTTGATGCCTTCCAGGGGAAAAATTAATTCTTAAACATACTGACTCACCTACAGGCAAAGGGTGTCTCCTTCCATAAAGAATATATTTCAGCCTTTATTTTCCAGATGTGATTACTGACAATAAAAGAAAAAAGAAATCTTATATCTTTTCTGTATCAAATACCTTTCCAAAAAACTGTGTTAATTTACTTCTTGTGCTAAAAGGTTTTGCAGATAGCCAAAAGTGGTGCAGCATTTGAGGCATGTCTGATAAATTGTTTTGCATCTTTCTCACCCATGTGCCACAGGATGGGTTTCTCTTATTTAAACTAAGTTGTCTAGTATTATAGAAGATTCCCTGAGATATCCCATTCGGTTTTGAGTTGCTGTTCCAGAAGTTGCTCAGTCATATCTACACGCTCCATGGGAATGTTTTGGATAACCTGGCATGTCTAAAGCACCACTTCAGTATTTAGGCAATTGAATTCTTTCCCCTCTTTCCAGTCCAGAGCTGTAACAGCATCCTTATCAACAAGAAAATTTATGAACTGAATGATGAGAAGTGTAAATTCACACAGGGTGGGGAGAAGAAACTCTAAGACGTGATAATCTCAATATTTATATACAAGTCATGAAGCCTGGGCAACTACAGCCCCTCTGTCTACCTCCAAGCTGTTTCAGAGCTTGGAGCACACCCCATGAATATGAAAAGAAATTATGTCTTTCTAATTATTCTTATACAGTTCCTCCATGTGACATTAAATGTGCGTTGTTGATGTCTTTTCTTTGAAGGAAAAGCTTGAAATTCAAAAAAAGAATATATGATAAGGATTTCGTACCATCATACAAGCAACTTGCAGTCCTACTTTACTTGTCATATAAAATTCACTCTCATTTTTGTTCTTGTCTTATGGCTGATTGGTCATATACAAAGATTCTGAGAGAGGCATTTGAGATTTTTCATGCACTTATTTGTATGCTGTGTCCAGAGAAAAGTAGGCTCTCAGACCATGCACATTGATTCCTTTAAGAGCAGGGGTCAAACCAAGGAATTCTGTCCTTATAAGTCTTATACTACCTGCAATATCGCGGAAGTATTATCACGTGCTTTGAACATCAGATAGAGACGAGGAAGGTAAAGTTGTCCTCCTCTCCCCACATGCAGTGGGCTGTATTTGGATCATATTTGTCCCAAACAACATATGGATGACCGTAAGAAATACATTAGGTGACATTTCATGGCCTGTGATAGACAGAAAATCTACTCTAACAACAACGAATTTAGCAATTTCTTCTGGCTGGAGCATATTCAAAGCAGTGAATGCTTTGAATATGTCCATGTATATATATATTTTTTGTTTTGTTTTTTTCTGGTTTTTTTATGGGAAAGGGTGGTAACCTTTTAGAATTATCTTAATTGTTTTCAAATTTGAACAAACAACCAAATTGTCTTTCACGAGTCAGTGGTGATAGGCTTTGCTTCTATGGTAAGAGATTTCTTGGTGTAGGAGAATCAGTACTGCCAAATACCTTTGTCCAGAAAATTAAAATTTCAAAACTTTACTTTGGTTCCAGTACAGGAAACAATATAGGACACATTAAGAAAGATTTCTAATCCTTATTAGATTTTATGTGCTTGTGCTCTTATAAATTATTTGCACTTAATACTTCCAGAACACTTTGATTTTTAATGAATGCCTTCTAAAATAAAGCATTGGGGTTTATATATATAGCTTCTTCTCTAAAAATCACTGGCCTATTCCAAGTATGAAGGTAGAGCATGCAACTGGAGAAGTCCTTCCTGCCTTACAAACTGAGAAATTAAAATACATAGGGATGGTCACAGCTCTGGGCATGTTCTGGAACAGCAATTTTTCAAAATGTGTTAACACTCAGAAAAAACCATGAAAGTCACCAACAAAATAAAATCCAGAGGCCAAAACACTTTTTATTCAACTGTAATCAACTGAGTAGAGCAAATGCAGGGAAAGAAAATGCTGTATTCATCTTACTTAAACATGGGGAGAAGGGCAGGGTTTGGTTACCTGCATATAGGCCTCAGATGATATGTCAGCTGTGCAACAGATCCCAGCTGGACTCCAGCCCCTCCTTTATGGATGTTTGGGTTCCTTGTGTCATGTCTTTCATGAGGAGAGCATCCATATGATGGATGGGAGGCATCCTGTGCCCAGCACCCTGCTGGGAATTCCCTGCAGCCCAGGGAGAGATGCAGAAGGTCCTGGGATCGGTGCCCGTTGTCTGTTATGTCCTCTCACTGAACATGGTTGAGAAGCAGGAGATGAGGATGCTGTGTTCCAGACTGGTGCAAGGTTATATCTTCCAGGAGAGCAATAGAGCAGGATGGGGCAAACCAGGAGAGAAATGGGCTTCTGCATGCACTGGGAGCCACTGGGGCAAACACAGAACCAGGGGCCAGAATGATGAAGAGAACAAGAAGGCTCTTAACCCAGAGCTTGTAGAGGGGAGGGAGGAAAAAAGGGGCCTCTCTATGGGACAGATCAACAGAGAGGGGATTTGTTTCAACTTCTTTTGCATTTTACTAAACAAATTCTGTGGCTTCTCTGTTTTGCAAAGTTTGACAGTCACCGTCACATTCTTATAAAAGTTAGGTCTAGATTTGTCAAGCCCCTTTGGTGACACTTTGGGCCCTCTGTTTAAGAAGGAGGTGTTGACGGGCTCAGCTTTAAGTCCTGGCTGACTCTGGGACTCATCAAAGACACTTTACAGACTCATAGAGAAAATTACTCCCTGAAGCAGGAGGCCATAAAGCCGCAATAAATATCTCCGTTTGCTACACACCTTTTCTCTCTGCCTCCCCTTCCTTTGCTTGTCAGCTCTTGATCTCCTTTACCTTCCCAGTGCTGCTTCTTCAGTACCCCAAGAAGTCAGGTTTTCCTGGGAATGAAGATATAAGCAATAAAGTTCCTATCATATTTATTCTATAGCCTACCTCATAGTCTTACTCTGCTCTGAGATAAGATGAATGATTACATAAAGAGAGGGGTTGTTTCAAGCGAGTCTCTCGGGAGCCACGGATATTCCTGAACCAATCTGGGGTGGTTGCTATAGAGAATCATTATCCCGTCATTACAGAATAAATAACATGAGAGTCAGGAGAAGGTCATACCAATCCTGTCTCTTTTTGTAAACTATCTTTAAAGTGTCTGGTCAATGTCACGTCTCACCTGCTCACCTACACAGCCGTTTGCATTTCTGCCCTATCTGCTTATCCTGCAGTGCAGTAAATCTGCAAAGCAATGCCATCCCTATCATGCAGCTGTAGCATCGCCCTGTACCCTCACTGCCTGCCCAGACAGATATTCTATGTAAGGAAAGTCTTCATTCTTTCTACTAGGAGTTTAAATTTAAAGAAGAATAATGTTACCATTACTATTTAAATTCTTTATTGCCTCCTTTTTAATACAAACAAATGGGCACTGGCTACTGAGCTAAGACAATTTCAAGGGGATATTTAGCCACAGAAAATAAACATTTGCAATAAAGAATAACTTTTCTTCCATTCTTGATCACTGCAATTTCCTTTAAGATTTTCCAAGCTATTGTCCTGTTTGTGTTACAGAATTTTATAACTAATATCACTGTCAAAGTTGCAAAGTGCTTGCATTTAAAATTTTCTCTCCTGGCAGATGCACCTGAAACAGATGCAAACTGTTCCTCCAAAGAACTAAATATCTTGGTCTTTTCCCTTTATTTACACATGGGAAATGGCTTTCACCAGCCTTTTCTGGCAAAAAAGCTTATTTTTTCCTTTTCTTTCAAAGGTCATATTTGTATGAAACTAAAGCAGTCCCTCAGGACAAGGAGGAACAGAAGTTCCTGCCTGTTTAAACCTGGTCACTGAACAGAAATATCAGTCCATGAAGCTGGTGTAGTTTGGAAACCTGATCTGTTTTAACAACAAAAGGCTGGATTTAATTACAACTGGACCAACTTTAGCAGTTGGGCTGGGGAGTAAAATTTCATTGCTATTTATAAAAACACTCAAAATGTGATGTGCAGTGTACTATGCATCTGCCTAAAGTCAAATAATCTGCACCCTATGGAAGTTTCCATCTTTGTTGCCCAGCAGACAATTGCAGATAAACAGGTGGTACAGGGAATGGGTTTTTTGAGGTTAGAGAGAGACTTGGGAGCGGGGAGAGATAATTTGTGAGTGATTTAGACTATTCACGAGATTCACAGTGTGAGGGAATTGATAATGACTGGACTCAATGTTCTTGGAGGTGTTTCTCAACCTATATGGTTCTATGATTCTATTCTATGAATAACCATAGTCAAAAACCTAAAGAAGAAATACTTTAAAAATTCCAAAAACTGGTGTTTACTAGAATTCTAGTTTCTTTGTCTGCCAACTGGAATTCTATTTCAGAAATTAATCATTTCAAAATAGTAATGGCATTTGAAGTGGAGGAAAAATGCTAAAATGAGCAGTACAACTTTCAGCGTAATCAAAGGTTTTTTTATTGGCCTGAATGCTGTTATCAAAGGAAATACACATTGCTTGATAAGAAAGTGTGCATTTTGGTCTGGCCTAAAAAGAACAGTTTATATATATGCATATAAATTTTATATATGTATAATATTTATTCATTTGTTTGCTTATTTATTTATATCTGGGTATCCAGATTAATAGTCTCTCATCTCTAGGCTGACAGTTAATACAAATGTCATGAGCACGTGAAATGGGGGGAGGGAGTTTGGGATCCAGTTCAAGTGTGTCAGCTTTGGGAAGGCATGAGCTCCAGTCAGAACAATGCCCGCTTCTAACCTCTGGATGTACAGATATGTGCAGAGCCAACTTGTTGAGTCCATCAAACAACGCTTCCATATATCCCTTTGATGGGGAATTGTCTCTGAAATAGATACTTTGACTAAATAGTTATGTACAGCTGGTAACTAATGCATGGTTGTCTGTAGCAGCCTGAACAAGGTTTAATGGAGCTTTATTGCTTTTCATATAGCTCTATTGTTTTCAGCTCTATTGTCCTATATTATGTAGTAGGATTGTTTTAAATAATTTTGACACTTTTTGTTAAAACAAAAACACATCTGCTAGACCTTGAGACCTGAGGATTTTTCCTCCCCTGGACTGCTGGATGTAAGGTTGCTGTTTTTTCCACTTTGGGGTCCATCCATGAGCAGGGCTGAGTGTGTAATCCCACGCACACATTGTGTGTGAACAGACCAGCACAAACAGGGAACCATACCTTTAACAACCCCTGCAGAAACAGAAGTAGTGTCATGTCACATGGACTTCAGTAGCATTGATGGCCCCATCCTGTGCTTTCCTCTCCAGCTGGTCAGGCTTCAAGTTTATTCCCACTTCATTTTCCACTGCTTTTCTCTTTTAGCACGCTGGTTCTTTCACTGCTTTTGTCTCTTCACAAATAAACAAGCTGCACTAATTTTTTCTCTCTATTGGCCCCAGTTTTGTCAAATCTGAACTCAAATATTGCATTTCTGCTATAGTTGCTTGTGTAATCTCAGCCCAAACCAGTCGTACTGCTGCTGCTGTGTGTGCACTATGTGTAGTTCTGGCAAGACACTGCTCCCCAAAAGCTCCTAAGCACTCTTGTCTATGTATTTTTGGGTTTTGGCTGCATCTGGTCTAAGTCCTCCTTAAACACCTGCGGAAACCATCCATCCCCAAAAGCTTTGGCCACAGTCTCACAGAGTAGTTTGTTGCAGCCCATGGTTCCTTGTGTCACGTCCAGTGGCTTTTTTCTTTCTCAACATAGGGCAGAGCTTAATCACCTGGCTTGCATACCTTAACAGCTTCTTGTCCCCTAGCTTTTATCACCCACTTTTAAGGTTACATCCAAACCTAACAACCTCAAAAGATAACTTGGATGAATTCTTTCATGCTACCGCCCAACTTTGAAAGATAATTGGAAACCTTTAATACTAAAAGAGGGAGCAATTTTTTGCCACCATCTGGGGAAAAATAATTTTCTCTGATCAGTAGAAGTAACCTTCCACATGAAGCAAGTCTAGTAATTGGGAATCAGATACCAATTCCATCTGCTTAATGTGTTGATTCTTTGGTTTGACCATCTGGCACTCAGGTAGAGGTGGATTAAAAGCATGATCTTTACAATAAAATTGATTCTCCTAGGCTGAATTCCCCAGGTAACTGTAGAATCATTATTTTCCCACTGCCTATGTTTTTGACTTTCAGACTAGAAATTTAAATTTAAAGCTGTTTAAGCTATATTTGTGTTTGTTACACTTGTATTTAATTTCTAACCAGAAAACAGCAGGAAATGTTTCTTTCTGACATTCCCTGCCTCTTAAAATCAATGCAAGATTGCAATGGATGATATCGAGATATCAGGAGCTCTCCATAAGTCAGAACTAATAGAATTAACATTTCATATTCTCTGGGCTGATTCATTTTTAGTTGACATTACTGTATCTGTAAGGGTTCTACATATTTAACTCCTTAATTCAGACATAAGGATACTACCTAATTAAGTGCACGGAGTAGTCCCAGAGAGCCTGTAGAAAAATGTCTGCATTCAGGAGTCCCATTTTAGAAACTGCTATTCATTAAAAATAAGTTAAATTAGTTTTCTTTTGGGTAAGGATAGTATTTCAGGCATCAAGATTTGGCTGATAGCAGAATCTATTTCTGTTTTTTACATGAAAAATTGGAAAAGACAATGCATTGGGTGAACATTGATATATTGATTTAATTTTTTAATCTGGTGGCATTACTGACATCACACAGTCCTGCACTTTCTAAGTGCAGTCACCTTTCCCCTTTTGCCCTCCAAAATTGGTAATGTATTTTTTAATATATTAACAAAGAAGAGAAGAACCACATCATTAAAACCAAAGTAATTTTTTCTCTGTTGTGAAATGTTATGCTCTGACATTTCTGACAATTTCCTCTTCATACAAAGTTGCAAATGCATTTCTTTGCTTGTATATGTATCAAGTTCCATGGATTTGCAATGATTGGAATCTTGCCATAAAAATAAAAGCCCATAAAACAATTAGGAAGAACACAAGCTAATAATAAATATTATATTTTTTAATGGACTTTAATTAAATTATTCTTATCTGATTATATATGTTCAAAGTAACTTTTTAGGAGTTAGCTTTTTCATAGATATGGCTCTCCATGAAAAAAAAGAAAAAAAAAGGCATCATCTTCTGTTTATTATCAAGGACTAAATACTGCAGAGGAAGAATTTTCTCTTCCTGAAATAAAATATTAACATGCGCAAATATAAAAAGCCTTAAAAAGCAAAAAAAAGTCCCTTGCAGACTTTTGGTGAAACCCAAGTTTAATCAAACAGTGACAAAGGTGTGGTAGGTTCTGGAGTCCTGATATTTAGTATTAAAATACGGATATTTTTGTTACAGGGAAAGTGTTATTATGAATCCAAGAGAATACAGATGGGAAGACATCAAATTTGAGATCAAGAGCTGTACAGCTTGTCCAGATTGGGATAAATCAATCTCAGTTAGCGAGTGTTTCTAAGTCTAGACAAAGCTTCTGTGGAAGGCAGTAGGGGGTGAAAGAAATGCTCAGCTAGATGACCCCAAGTAGGAATGTCAGCTTTTGTACAGAACGCAGCAATAAGGACTGGTTGAAAAACAGAAAAAGAAAAGGCTGGAAAATTAACAGCAAGTGGCTTATGGGAAGTCCAAATATTAATTAATTCTCCAGTGTAAATATTGAACATTTGCAATCATCTAAATTAGCCTGAATTCAACCACGAAAAAAAAAGAGCTGTTTATGTCTTCCCTTACATCATATACTGCAGCACCAGCTTTACCAACGAATTATAGTAGATGGTGGAAAACTAGAGAATTCCACCTAAACCCTACAGACAATCTGGAATTTGAACTGATAATGAAAAATCTTTAAGAAACAAATTCAGCCCAGTTTTTACCAACTCAGACACAACTTACACAGAGATTTTGCTGGGGAGGCACAGCTGAGCAGATGTGTTTGAGTGGTAGGTCGCATGGGTGCTCACAAGCCTTACATACTTCAGCAGAATTGGGACACTGTCTGTTCCTTCCTAGTTTTGTTACTCTTACATGTTGTACTTCGAAGAGCATAATCCCAGTTGTGCATGGCCTCTAAGAACTCAATGAACTCTGATTAAATTAGGCTTCTTTTTGTGGGAGGCAAGTGTGCAGTTTCACAATGAATCCTGAAAAAAGTTTCACTTGATAGTAAATAACTCTCCCTGCAACCTTCAAAAGCCTTTCTAAGCAGAAAGGAAATCATAATGACAGCCATATAGATGTCATAATAAGCAGGTTTATATGCTTATCTCTGGCTTGGTTTCTTTTCTCTCCTGTGTGTTCCTGGGTAGCCGGTCCGAGAATGGCCATTACGGCCAGTCACAGCATTCCCATGCAGCAAAGGCTTCATCTGGGAACATCTAACTAGAATTTCTGAGTTTTTTAGAAGCAAGTTATCTAACTCACTGAACTATTAAACACTCACAAAAAAAAAAACCTATAAAATGAATGAACCTTTGAAGGTACATGATGGGGTAATGAACTGTCAAGATCTATCAGTGTATCCTTATAGAGGATTGTGTAACTCGGAATTTTACTATTCCCAAGGATACTTTTGTCCCAAATTTGGGCCACCAAAAACCTTATGTTGTACCACACCATTCTTTCATACAACTTTCCCTCTCAAGAGCTATGGTGACTTAGTTCTCCAGATCCTGTACATCCACCCTGGCTCATTTAATTCAGTGGAACATCTGAAAACTGCCTGAAGCCAACACTTAAAATGTGAGTGTACACTTTTAAATGCACACCAAAAAACTCCCTGCATATTAATTCAGTTCCCCAAGGCCTCCTTTCTAGATCAGTGTTCCTAAACAGAATTCATTATTTGCCAAATATTTCACAGATCTACACAGATGAACTGTTCTGGTTCACAGTTTAAGATGAATGATTATGACAATGTTTTAACTTTTAATCAAGTATGTGTGTACTATGAAACTTGCACATCTTCTCATTCCAATAGAGAAAAAGAAGGAAAGTGTTAAGCACGTAAATGAAGAGAATTTTTTTAAAAGCTGACCTCTTCCCCTTCCAATAAAATAACATTGGATTTTTTAGTAAAGGAAATATTATAATTTTAATATAACTCCTAAAGGAAAATACCTCTAAAAAAGTAACAAAACAACCCAACTCTTCTTAATAATCCTAATAATCCTATTCATGTTCTCAGATGAAAAAATAAAGGCTGCTAATTTTTATCACGATGTTCATTTTGTAATCAAAATTCTCACAGAGATGCTGCCATGTTTGTGAAATGTGGGCCTCATTGTATTAAGATAAAGGAGGTTCCTATTCATGCCACAGATTGCTTGTCTTTTGAGATATATTTTGTAGTCCATTTAGTCCATTTCCATAGCATGAAAAGAATAGAGAATTGTAATTAAGTGCAGTAGCGTATACAACGCTATAATCATAATTGCTAGAATTATATTCACAATTTTCCTCACATGTTTTGCAGATGCATTCTCTTTTATCTACATGCCATGTAGTTCATATTCCTATTTTGTAGAAGTTGCCATCAATTTGTTGCCACATGTTTTATGCGTCACCATGGTTTTTTCCCCTCCTCCTTTGTGGAGGAGAACAAGGGTCTGATTCATTAGAAATGTCCTGTGGATTTTGTTGTTTCTCCACTTCTCCTAGCCTCGAGGGAGAACATCCACTCTGCATCTGGTTTGTCATTTGGTCAGCCATGTACTGGATTATCCACTTAAAAAAACCTGCACTGATTTTGTGCTTAGCCCATCAGCCTGGAAGTTCAAAAAGTGCAAAGTACTTCTCTCTGGGAACAAACTGTAAAATATATTTGAGAATGGAGATTTTATTAATTGCTAGTGGCATTTGTAGGCCTCCTGTTGAAACCTGCCAGAGTGCTGTAAACGGCATAATTTGTACCAATTTATAATGTAAAATGAAGGTCTCCATCCGGCTTTAGTATTAGTTACTGAGTCCTTGGTGGGACTTTGTTATTCATAGTCCATAATATATCAGGATTTTTTTCTTCCCTTGCAAAAACCAGTGTATGTCAAGTTAGAAATGATGACAATCTCTGGAGTATGGAATTGGTTATTAGTACTGGCTGCTCACCTTCTTGACGGGGACTTGAACATCTGTGAAATGATGAAGGGAAGAAGTGCAATAGGCCCAGTGAAGCATCAGATGACATTGGACTTCGTGGTCTTGGAGGTCTTTTCCAGCCTCAATTATTCAATGTTTCTATGATAAATATCTCACATTAGCACTAGACCTGGACTAAAAGTCTGGCTCTGTCATGCCTCCGAAGAACAGGAAGTTTTCCACCAGATGGTCAAGACCTTTGGTTAGGTCACAGGGAATGAAGAAAAGAGGCTACATAGACATTTCTGTACTGGTTCTCTGTACTCCCTTCCTCCCACCTTGTACATAAAGTGTTCTGCATATTTTCTGCAGCTTTTCTTTTCCTCTTTTTTATTTTTCTTTAATATATTTGAAGAATCTCTCTGCCAAGAAATGTGACACTGCTTGGATAGCCTCTTGCATGCAGAATAAAATCTTCAAATATATCAGTGGTTACAATTTTGCAACTTATTAATGCATCACGTTTACTAGTTTCAGAGTTGAAATATCTTTCAGAGCAGTTGCATAAAAAAATGAGACAAGTGTATCCAGTGACTGGCTTGTCCCCCAGCCCCTGCATGGCTGATGATGTAATCCCATTTTAATATCTTCTTCCTATCATCTCAAAGTCCTCTGAACAAAAGTAATCAAAGTTTACACGTGAATCTTTTAGTGGACACATACCAGTCTTACTTTCACGTCCCCAAGGTATCTTTTGTTCAAAGTTACTTTGAACTTTAAAACATTGTGTGTTTTCTTGCTCTGTTTTTCATTTAAACTTTTGACTGGCAGACATTTCCTTAGGTACACCTTTTATTCTCTTGAGAAATAATTTGTCAAATTCAGAGCAAAATAGGGGGTTTGTAGTGTTATTTTGTCCTTCAGGAATGCATTCATGTTCCATGTTTATATTCTTTATTTATAATGGTTAAATGCATAAAATATTAACACTGAAATAGGATCCTTAAGGGACAATGAGTTGAAAGAGCAGTTTGGGATAGAGAGAGGGAAAGCATCCAAGAACAGATATTTGATTTATTTTGTAGCTATAACAGCTGAAACACAGCAAACATTTTGCAAGGAGCCACAGTGGGTTTATGTTGAAGTCAGCAGAGTCTGTAACAGAAGACAGGCAGAGCTGGTGTGCACCAGTGCTGTGCTTCAAACACATACCAGAAACAGAGCATGTGGCTGGGTTTCCTGGAAAAGATCCTGATGGGATCCTGAGGTCTGAGAGTTGCTCGTCCTGGTCACTATGAGTCCAGCTATGGACAAGGCTCAGTGATGTGTGCTTGCAGGGCAGAGAAACAACCATCAAAAGCAGAGTGAGCAGCGGGATTGGGAGAGGTGATTCTGCACCTCCCCTCTGTCCTTGTGAGACCCCACCTGCAGTACTGCATCCAGATCTGGAGCCCTTAGCACAAGCAGGATGTGGGCCTGTGCAATCCTAGAGGAGGGCCACAATGATAATCGTAGGAATGAAGCACCTCTCCTGTGGAGACAGCCTGAGAGTTGAGTTTGCTCAGCCTGGAGAAGAGAAAGCTCCTAAGAGAAGCTTAGCACTCCTTCCAGTACCTAAAAGGGGTTACAAGAGAGCTGGAGAGGGTCTTTTGTCAAGGATATGTAGTGACAGGACAAGGAGGAATGGCTTTAACCTGAAAGAGAGTAGGCTTAGATTAGGAGTTAGGAAGAAATTCTTCATTGTGAGGGTGGTTAGGCACTGGAACAGGTTGCTCAGGGAAGCTGCAGCTGCCCCATCCCTGGAAATGTGCAAGGCCAGGCTGGATGGGGCCCCGAAAATGTTAGTCTAGTGGAAGGGGTCCCTGCCCAAGGCAGGGGGATTGTAACAAGAGGTCTTTAGTGTCCCCTCTGGCTCAAACCATTCTATGATTCTATATTTCTATGAACTGTACCTCTAGATCTCAGTGTCTCTCAGGATTGCATGGTTCAAAGGACAACCTGTGTTGAGATATGAACTTTGAACCAATCAAAAGTAATTTGCCATTATACAAGGAGTGGGATTGGATGCTCGAGGCAGAATAGTGATATTTCTTGTTTCCATATCAGCAGTCTCAGCTTCTCAGTCTTTAGTCTTAAACCTCAAATCTGTCCTCTAGAGCAGGAAAACATTTTAATGCACATTTTAAAATAACAATACTTAAGGCAAGAAATTAAATCCAGTTCCTGCCTAGAGCCCCAAGGATATCAGAACAAAACCCAGCTTGCAATTCTTGACTCCAAGTCTTACACACAGGTCACCTCCCCTGCCACCTTACTAGGGTATAAACCACATAGGGTTTCTGCACTGCCAGTGACATCCTCATGCTCCTTCCTCTGCATTATCTGCAATGGAAACCAGGATAAAACATCCATTATAGCACCTTGGAATTCACCCTATTTAAAATGCATTTTCTTCTGTGTCTGTGTCTGCTCTAGAGATGGAATAGCAATTTATGGGTGACAATTTTCAACATCACAATGCTGCTCCTTTAAAGGCTGAAGGTAAACTTTTCTGAAATTACCCAGGTATTTTGTGCTGCCACTGCAAGCTTGGGTCTAATTTGCTCTTTTATCCACACAGAAAGGTCTGTCTGGCAGAAAGCCTTGTTTCTCTAAGGTTTTTGGGTGTTGTTGGGTTTGGGGTTTTTAATTACAGAATCTGAGTGTAGCCAATCATGAGACTACACTAAATAAAAAGGTGCTTCCGCTGTGTTCAGCATTCTGTCAAAACAAAGAGAAAAGAGGCTGCATTTTCTCTGTGAAAATTCACTAATTTATTTTTATCCCATGGTACAGGACTGTAAACAAAATGATTTCATAGTATCCATTTCATTTATCAATACTGAGAAATTTCAAAGCCAAAACCTTAAAGCTTTGGTTCTGCTTCATTGATTCAACCTGTATTTTGACATAACATCAAGCAAAAAAAAATCTGCTTTTAACTGGCAGCCTGTGGAGAGGTTGTCTAATGGAGAGAGGTCTGACCTGGGCTTCAGAGGATCTGTATTCATTTTCCCTTTAACCTACAGGCTTGATGGGATTTCAGCTAACAAATACACTAAAAGATAGCACAAATGTAGAAATACAGAGAGTTCATAGACTCAACAGAATTTGTAAGTGATACATAGATGGCTCCCAACAGACTGGCAAAACACATTTTTTAAATAAAAAAATACTGTCTCCAAGGGTGTTTAAGACTTACAGCCAGATTTAGTCTCCAGTAGAGAGCTTCTCATTTCATTTTCACTCTCAGACTTCATCTGGGATTAGAAAAAGCATTGCCTTGTATTACTTGAAGCTGGGATTCTCACAGCTGCCAGGAATTTCACTATCTGCTGGATTTTTTCAGTCTTTGGAGGTTTGGATATGCTCCACAGGAGAAGTTCAGTTCTTGGAAGCTTATCTGAAAATCACTGATTATTTGGAAACATAGTGAGCAAGACAGACCTTCATGAGATGTCTAATAATTCCTGCTGGCTTTGGGCACCCTTTTATTCTTTGTGACACCAGTCCACAAGTGCATGCCAAGAAACGATCAAAACACATTCTTGAAAGTTACATGTAACTTAAAACAAGTAATTTAAAAGTTATGTGGTTCTTTGAAGAGCCAAGAAGCTTCTTTGGATGTCTCATCCTTCCCTGGGCTGATCTGATGCAGCTCATACTCCACAGAATGGAGGGCAAATATGATCGTGATGATTCAGTGATGTGTTGGAGAAACCTAAGCAAGTTCAGAGTTAGATGGGGACAAAAAAGTGCTGGAAAGAGTAATTATATAGGGATCATTCTGAGGCTGAAAGTGCCAATCCTCGAAGTCATCACCTTGCTGGTGCTGTCATACTGCTTTCTGTTCTAAAGCCAGCCTGACGGATTCTTCATTGTGCCCATAACACAGAACAAGAGCACCCTGAATTTCCACACCCCTTGAGGTATAAACCAGGTAATGCTTTCAGGTTATGTCTGTCTTTTCCTAGCCTGGTATGATCCAGGATCTGAAACAAGTGAAAAACTTATTTTCCTCTCTACCCACAGTCAAGCTGGAAGGAAGAGATAATTATTTGAGTTAAAACCAGGTTGTAAATAGGACAATATAGGGAATTAAAGTACTAAGAGCAGTGGCCCTGGAAATGGAAGACTGAGAATATAGATTGAGAGAAGTTAAAGGGAAGCCAGTGGGCTGGGTATTGTGTGTGCATCACAAGGTGTAGGATTCGGAAGAAAGGTATAACATCACTGTAGGTCCAAGGCTGATGAGGAAACTGAGGCCAGCTAACAAGCAGGAGGGAATAAAATGGAAGGGAAGAATGAAATAGGTTGGGAGGGATTAATACTGATGACAAGTGTGTGAAAGCAGTTCTGGAGTTATTGAAGGGAAACGAGGATTCAAAAGGATACATAAACTGAGTAACAAAGGAGGAATCTGAAAGGCTGAGAATAGGAGGAAGGAGAGAGCTACTCTGGGCTAGAAGTCTTGGAGTAGCACTAGGAAAGACTGGAACAAGATCTTTTCATTAGCAGAGTCATAACATTAGGAAAAATAAGCAGCAGTTCAGAAGGGCTGATATTTTTGTTCATCCAGCGAACCCACTCATACCAGTGGTGTTGTCTGAGTGGGAAATGAGGCACTGCTTGGTACTGTCAGCCCACACGGATAGTCTGCACACCTATCAGCAGCTGCTTTACTGACATGTTGCTCCTTTTGAGGAGCCTGAAGAGATTTTACCACACTGCAATTCATATTTGCAGCATAAAGGTTTATGGGGCTTGCAAAATTTGTGCCAACCACACCTTAAGAGACATATCTCTCCCCTTGCTGTTAGCCCTTATTTTAGTTACCGAACACTGTGAAATGACAGAATCTTGGAATATGCTGAGTTGGAGGCGACCCACAAGGACCACTGAAATCCAGCTCCTGGCCCTGCACAGGACAGCCCCAAGAGTCACACCATTTGTCTGGGAGTGTTGTTCAAATACTTCTTGAAGGGTTGAGGAGCTGTCTGCTTTTCAGTTTCTGCCTCTTTCATTTACATGATCTGGTACTGAGGGAGTGCATCAATGGCCCTTAAGAAAAAGAACAGTTCATGATCAGGAGGTGATAGTTAGAAATTTAAAAAGAGGAGCCCGCAAATCACTAAACACTGCTCAATGGTATTATGTCCTCCTGTGATAGGGAACAAATAAAAAATCCTATTGTCACCCTTGCCAGTGGAAACAGCAGAAATTCTTCCTGCAGTACTGTGGGTGACAAGCTTTGTCAGGAACATGCCAAAACAGAGGAGGATGTCGTCCAGCTTCCCTGGGCTCTGGATTGAGAGCCCTAGCTAATAACAGAGAAGGACAGAGATACAGCCTTACATGGTGTTTGTGGCACGTACCACAGTTTAAGGATTACCAAAAAAGCCTGTGCTTTCTCTGACCTGCTAACAGTGAGCTGTAATGTTCCTCTGCACCTACGTGGGTGCTATGTTCACATCACGTCCAGTAAAGCATCGTCTTAATCTACACCTTATCTAGGGGAGAAAAAACTTCACACAAGGAAGGAAAGTTTAATGAAGAAAGCAGGGAGAAGGAAGTTTAACAAGGAGAAGAGGGATACAGCACAAGAATTATACAACAGCAGCAACTGCGTAACAGTAAGGTAGTAAACTCAGAAGAAAATACTTATAAAATGTTTCTACTTATTAAACCATCTAGATTACCACTCAGAAGTGCTTATTTTTTTATTTCAGTGGATGTAACTAAAGTTTTCAATACTGCCTATGAATCACGTAGATTCTAATACTGTGTCAAGGAATGAGATTTTGCTTTGTTTTTTTTGTTATTGTCATTTTTGAAAATCTAATAACCTACTTGTGAAAATCCTCCCTAAAAGCATAATTACAATAAGATTACAACAACCAGGCATCCAACAGTTAAATGCATGAAAAACCTTAAATCATTTTATTCTTTTCTCATACTCTATCCTCCACTGGAATACAGCTGGAGTTCATTAATATTTTTGAAGCATTTCAAATGACAGAAACTCCCATATGGAAATGAACAGAAAAGTTTGGCTAGATAGTGTTCAGAAAAAAACAAACAAACAAACAAAACAAAACAAGACAAAAACAAAAACCTGCCAAAACCAAACAAAAACAGACCCCCACACTTTATAAGAACAAGAAAATAATATTCTGTATCATTGCATTTCTGGGCCAAGTGAGATCAGGTTATTCAGAAAAATACTATATGATCAAATAAGATATATAAATACACACACACACAAACACACACACGAATATACACACACACATACGTAGTTTTATGTTTACTTAAGGGCACATAAATAACTAAAATTCTATGGAGCGCTTGATCTTCTATTTGTTAATACTATACTTTCAGTGGAGCTTGGGATGCAGAAGGGGGACAGCATCTCTGTGATCGTGTCTATGTGTATTGCAGGTAGTTACCAAGTTCATTATTAGATAAGGTTTAAAACCTAGTCATTTGTTTCCTTTGTCATTTAGGACATAAAAACTATTTCAACAAGGGGAAATTATTTCTGTGGCAGTCCTATACATCAGTTTTGGTATGAGGAGACAGATGCAACAGCTCGGACTTGTGCTGAAGATGTATATCCACAACCACCCAAATGTTATAAAATGCACAAGTCAAACTGAAACTTGTCTCCCTCTGATATCTCAGTGAAATGACATGATGATCCATCAAAAATAAAAATAAAATAATAAAAAAAACCCTATATTTCCTATTTTTTGGTCCACTTCATTTTTATAGTCAAAGGCAACCAGCTTTGCAGGTGTAAAAGGACCAAATAGTTAAGGACTTTGTTTTCTTCATACAATCTAATTTTCTAAGGATACGGCTGAAGAATGTTCATCTACAAAGTGAAAATTACCAAAAAACACAGTATATAATTTTTTTATCAGTGTCCTCTTTACTACAGAATAATCCAAATACATATATTTAAAATATGCAAATAATGTTTTCATATGCAATAGGAAAACTTCTCCTGAAAAAAATGTTATGTTTTATAATATTTTTTCTCATGAGGTCAAAACGAGAAAATTGAGCACCTATGACAGATGTTTCTTGTAATGCTGAATTTTATAGTATGAAGGCACTCAGCCTCTACACAACAGATCTGCAACCTGAATACTTGAAAAACAGGGTTGGTCTTCTTTCAAAAGGTGTTTCTGATTAATGTTGACAGATCACTGTGGAGCTGATGATCAATTAGTTAATGTTTGTACAGTAGTTTGGAGATGTAAAACTCTTTAAGTACTGAGCATTGCTATTATAATGAGTACACTTCACGTCCTTAGGTAACTGTTGGGAGTACAGAAGACACGATCTTAATCTATTAATAGCCCTTTATAAGTGCAGTAGTTCCGAGACTGCCAAAACATCCCTATTGTAGTATAATTCTTTTTTCTTTTCTTTTCTTTTTTTTTTCCAGATAGCATGGGTGTCATGAATGTTAATAGCAAGGAACCAAAATTGCTCCTGTCATCTTTTTCCCGTTTTTATACATACAGTATATGAAAGAGTCTGTTTCCTTAAAATGACAGGAGAGAATCACATCCCCCTAAGAATCCAATCCTCTGCATAGGGTCTTTAATTTGGGATTTGAGTGCCAGATAATTAGTAGTTGAGGTAGAATCACACTGTTTTGTGAGTCCCATGGCCCAATTAGTAAATCAGATTGCAAAAGGTTACTAGAAGGGGCCTTTAATCTTACCAACATTTTACTGTTATTGCATGTGGCACTCAGAGCATCCTGTATGAGGGACAGGAGAATGGAGAAATTTAGTGTCATAGCAAATAATCTGCTGATTTAAATTGGTACAGCTCCTTATTTACATCAGCTCAGACCTTGGCTCCTGGCCTTATAGACACTCTACATAGTGTCTGCAAATGGGTCTACAGTAGCCACTTAGGGTAAGTGGAATTCTACTCAGTGAGGATGCATGTACCTACTGATGCAAGGCAATACCCAATAATCCAAAATCAGAAGTAGCAAGCTTTTCAAACAAAAGAAGTCAGTGTAAATTCAACATCCAGGGGAGAAAGAGTAGGAAAACAATTAGGTCAATAAAAATGTATTTTTGAGTTGTTCTCTTGTATCTGCATATGCAGACATGCACAATGACACTGTCACACCCCCAGGTGTGTACCAGTGTCAGTGACTTCTGAGAGAGGGTTTGTCAAAGGGATGTGTTCAGAGACAGGGTAGAGCTGCAGGTAAAGGTCATCACATGACTGATTTATTGTTCCCTTTTTCCAACCTGCCCTGATAAAACCACTGCACCTGAATTGGGGCCAACAGGAGCTGGAAGAACTTTCTGCCAGTCTGCACTGGTGCTGGAGGGAATGTAACTGTCCAAGGTCCCCAGGGCATCACCCAGGATCGAGAGAGCAGGAGCAGTGTGGGTCAGGAGAGGGACAGCTCATCAGTGATGTTGTGCAGGAGGTGGGAGGGGAGAAGACAGGCTGGCAGAGGTGGCCCAGCAGCCTTTATCCAGTGCATCACTGCATGCTGGCCAGCCACTGAATCTCTGTTCTGTTCATGCTCCTTCCCCAAAATAAAGGTAACAACTCTGCAAAACGCTGCATGAATGTGAAGTAGGGGCAATACCAATTCTGTTTACAGCAGTATTTGTTCCTCTCCTTACAGAAGTCTGCTATTAGTCTCCAGATCTCATTTATTTTTGCTCAGTGCTGTCCACACAATTACCAGTTCTCATTATGAAAATAATTGCTGCCTGTATGACTGTGGTTTTGTTTGATAATATATTTCATGTTCAAAAGGGCCTATTAAAATTATCTAGCCTGACCTCCTACACAAGGCAAGCATTATATTCTCACTGAGACATTCTTACAGCAACTCTCACAATGGAGCTGTTAAAAATACCAACATATGTTCATTGGCCACTCTACCAGACACATAACAAGGGATCACCCCTTCTCTGAAGAGTTTATAATTTCACCAGATCCTGCAGTAGGGTGAGAAGAAAGAAATGTGGCTGTCCTGCAGATTATTAGTAGAATACGTGGAAAACCCAGAGAATAAATCTAGTTCCCACAATATTTATTGTTTTCCCTCCACAGCCATCCTTTTTGTGACGAATAAAAGAAAACCTTTCTTTGTTATGGTAATTTCCCACCACCTCTTTTTTTTTAATCGGTGTGATTCTTAAAATAATATTCAATTTATTTCCTGAGATAAGATTCCTCTTCCCAATCACTTTGGTCCTTTAGAACCTCTGCATTGGTGTCACGGGATTTCTGCCCATGCCATGGTCTGATCTTTCTTGATATTACAGAGCACCCATCACTGTCATAGCCAGCAAAGCAGCCTCATGAAGATGGAAAGCCTACCATGTTAATTTTCAGAGCTGTGCTCTCAACCTGCTGCACAGGGCATTAGCCTCACAGCTCCCATTAACCCCCACTGTGTTGAGTCAAGAACCAAGTGCATAAAGGATGTCAGGCATTATGCACTGGCAGTAATCAGATTTGCTGGGCACTTAGCCCTATCTGCACTTAAAAATGTGTGTTTGGAATAAAAAATATTCGATAGCAGCAAAGCTGAAATACTTGACAGCGGGGGTTGCTTTTTCAGACCATCTAAAATATACTTTAGAAGCCAATGAACAAGGAAAATTGTCCCAGATTGCTAATGCAGTGTTGGAATTTAAGTAGACTTTTACCCGAGCAGACATTGGTACTGTCACAGCAATTAAAGTTTTCAGCATGGCTTTCCTGCGTGTGTGGAGTTATTTATATGATTGTTTGCACTGTCCCCAGGCCACAGTCTCTCTTGAGCCTCTATTGTGCTGAGCGTCGGATAAGTCCAAATAACCAGACAGTCCTTGCCCTGTTGAGCTTCCAGTCGGGAAAACATCCTTACTCCTCAGCTTGGTGTCACAGTTCAAGAAAAAGCACCCTGGCTGAAGGGGAAAGAGCTGAAACTGCAGGAATGGTTCTGTCTGCCCCCTTTCATGGAGGAACATAACACATAACAACAGCTGGCTCTTTCCTCTTCACCCCGTGCTCCTGCTGTCAAATCCCTCTTGCTGCTGTGGCATCTGACAACCAAACCTTTCCTTCACCCTCACCTTGGATTTCTTTTTTTTACAGAAGCACATTATTAGCAACACAAATTATGGTCTGAGAATGATCTCATTGAGCACACAGGATTAAAGTCTCATGTTTTAAAATAAAAATATCAGTCAGACAGGTGCACATAGGTCTGGGGAATATTTTTAACAAATATGAGATTTCTTTTAACAGAAGTTTGAAAGGGAAAAGTATATGCAAATTCATTTCAAGATTGATTAAATAAGAAATTATTATCAATATTTTTTCTAGACATTCCTACATTTCCTTAAAAGAAATCTATGCTGACAAAAGAAAGATACATGGAAATACTAATTAATAAATATTACTGCAATAAAATAGAGCTTTGAAACTTAATTAAAAATGAAATATATTAAGCTTACTCAAAAAAAGCAAAATATTAGGGAGAGAAATACACATGGAAAATACCATATTTTAAGCTCTCCTCTCATCTTAGTTTCTTCATTTGTTTTAATAACCAAGCCTCAGAATTGTAGCAGTTATGCAGCCCTGTTTATTACTTGAATTTGAGGGCCAGTCTTATTTAAATCTCAAGGGACAAGAGTTCCAGGGAAAGGTCACTTGTATTTGAAATTGTCCAGACAGAAATTCCCAATACAAAACAAAATTACAGAGGGGGTTAGGTCTGAGGTCAGATTTGGGTTCCTCTTCAGCAGCAATTCAAACACCATGGACTTGTGCTGTATATTTAGATTTGCAAATGCAACAGACAGAAGGAGTTAGGTTATTTCAGGCTCGTGGAGAGGTTGAAATGAATATTTCTTATCTCGTTCTGAAAGTACTGCACATGTTATAATTAGAGGTGTGATAAAAAGTCTCCATCCCTTCCAACTGGCATGGCATCTCTGTTAGCCCTTTATTAGCTGTGAAGTTTACATGAAAAATTTTCATTGTCCAAGGCCACATGGAAACTTCAAATTTCAAGTGACAGTACAAGGGAAGCAGGAATATTTGTAAACCCCTTTTTTGGAGTGACACTACTGGTGGTTGTAGGTCACTCTGCTTTCTATGTTTCTCACCTTTCTTCTCCCTGCCCTTAGATGCAAAAATCACAAACTAAACTAATTCCTTCTTAAATAGTGTAAGAAAGTTCACTTCTAGTGTTTCCTTTCATTGCTTGTGTTTCCTTGATAATCAAAAAAAGACGTGCAAGAGTTACTGTGTGTTAAGGGGCTGACCCCGGGCAGCAGGGGTAGAAATTTACTTTTTATTATATTATTACTTTAATTTGCACATGCACATACTGGAGCAGATCACAGAGAGGCAGTAAGAGCTTTCTGGGCTCATCCGAGGGCTCTGGCAGCTCTGCAGGGTTTCACATCTGGGTTGTCTAGGCAGCCCTTGTTAGATTACTTCTGCTAAATACTTTGCAGTATTTAGCTCCCACTTAGAGCCTGGCACTACTTGTCCCTTAGCTTCTGCCTGAGGTTTCAGCCCTGAAGTGTATTATTTTTCCCCAGATCTATTGTTTGGTGCTGGCACAGGCAAGTTCCAAAGGCAGGACACCAGAATGAAAAAAAATTGCAGGCATTTCTTCACTGAGGTTTGAATGTCGAGCAGACAGCTCTCTGCAGCTTACTCACTTATGCTATTTCTTCAACAAATTTAGGGAATACGAATTTTTTTTGCTGAAGAACAGGTCTATTTTCTGTATCAGAAATATGTGTCACACCAATATTAAAGTGGAATAGCATATCACTTGGTTACAGCTAGTGTCTTTTGGCTTACCATCATGAAAAAAGAGTTCTTAATAGGACAGAGAGCCCCTAAGGCTGTGCAAAAGCAATCATAAACATTAGTCTTAGATGAGAATAGCAGAGAAATTCCAGACAAACATTCTGGCTAAGATCGGACCACACATGTATTTCCTGATAGTGCAAGAGACTCTCTCTGAGAAGCTGTGATTGCAAGATTACAGCTGGATATTGCTGACAGCATCTTAGGGTTTTTTTGCTTCTGCAATCACTGCTAAATATGAACAAAAATCTTCTCCATTGTCCATAATTTGAGGCATATGAAATGGGAATATAACACATTAAGCAAAAAACCCAATGCTCATAGGGGTAGGAGGCCCTGTTCCAGTAACATGCTGTTTATTTGCTCCATTTACCGCAGCCCTCCTGCTCTGGCTCTGTAGTATTCTTCTATTTTCCCCGAGTTTCTCAGCATTTATACTGAAAAATTCCAACTTACCCCTTAACACCCCAGGGCCCTGAGTCACTGGTAGTCTATGCAATGGACTTCTACAGGCATGTCAGCAAGAGCTGAGGACTGACAACTTCATGAGTGTTCTTCCTGTGGTTCAAGCTAGCCCAGGATGTGTTCAAATACATTTATGTGGGTCTGTGACTCATTAATTAGCCCCACTGTGGTCACGCTTGTTTTTAATATTTCAGACAACTTACTCATCAATGTATATTCTGCAATTACACTCGCAACAAAAACCCAGACTTCTGCTGGCTCACATTCCACCATCACAGGGTGCCATGCTAATATATTGACTGCTCAGGAGCAGGCAGAGGTTTCCTTTACAGTCATAGAGCTGGGACCAGCTGTCACTCCTCAGTCATTGGAGTTTGGTTACTGGAAGCAATGCAAAAAATAATGAAATGGTCATTGCCTCATGTTGCAGGGCTGCAGGACCACGTGCATGCACCATCTTGCTTGTCTGAGGTGCCTGGGAAAGCACAATTCACGTGTTATATGAGTTAAGGGGAAAAATGGACTTGGTTTGATGGGTATGGGCTACCTGTCTGAGGCTTTGTCCTCCAGAAAGCCCTGTTAGTGTAACTTCATAGAATCAGAGAACAGAATCATAGAATCATTAAGGTTGGAAAAGAACTGAACCTCCCCAGGGGCATTTGGCGGCGGGGTGGGGGTGGGGGCGCGTTTTTTATATACAGACTCATATGAATGTCTCAGCACTTTTAACACAGGTTTCTGGGCAGTGCTAAACAAAGGAAACTTCCACTAATATGCAATTATCTTTACTGAAAAAAAAAAAATTAATCGAGAGCTGAAATGCTCTCTTTTGTAAGATCTTTAGAAAATTTACCTTTGGGGATTTATAATAAGATGAAGAGGCAATATCTTTGAGAAAGCTGAGTTTGCCTTTAGGGAAGAATTAGACAATCTAAAAATTCCTCTCTGAAATGTCTCTTTTGTTGAGCAATTGAAGCTGCCATAATTAAGCAGTGTTTTGTTCTGCCACAGGTTTGTTTACATTTGAGAAAATGCAATAGAACAATTAAAATTTAATAATACGGTAAACAAGATCTGAATAATTTATTCACAGCAAATAAAATGAATGTTAATAATCACTTTTTTGAGACTAGAAGGAAAAATTGACTTCTAAGACTATAGAAATTTTGTTATTTTGTTTGGAACAAAATTTGATTGGATCAACCATCAAAGAAGAAAATACAAGTATTTTTACTTAGGGACAGAAGTACATGTAAAGTATGAGCTCATTTGAAATAAGATAAACTTGAATAATATAGAAATTATGAAATGGCAAATGCTGATTTTGAAGTATCATGTGCCAACTTTTCCCTAAAAGTAATTTTAAATATGTGTACTCTGTTGTGTAGTTATGCATTTCTTTATATTTTTACAATGGAAATAATAGAGAACCTATTTTTTTGCTATTAACAATAATGGGATCTGTACCACTAGTTACAGTAGTGGGTGACCAAGATTATTATTATCATTATTTGTTACACCAGTACCTATAAACTCTACATAAATAAATAGATCAGATTCACATTGTAGCTATGTATAGAGGCTTGCAAGGTAACAGAATGCTTTGTTACACACATTCTAGAAAACCTTTTTTCCAACAATATGTATTTAGGTTTTTTCTCTGAAATAAGTCAAATGGTACATCTTCCATTCATAAAATATTTTCTATCTTATCGATAGTTACTTACACAGTCAGTAAAGAAATCCTTCTTTATTTTCCATTAAATTTCTTGGTTTTAAATATAGATGAATATTACAAATACAGAGAAAGTTCTGTATGATTTGCAGCTCAAATTTATAGGCTCAGAAACCATATTCATGGTTCATGGGCGGTTGCTTAACTCTGTAAGTCCTGGGTTCAGGTGATTCCTGGGCCAAAAACAGGAAAGAAAATATTTTTGGCCATTTTTTAAAATAAAACAATACCACCAGAGTGCCTTGCTGAAAAGCAATAGGAACAATCCTTCAGAACATGTCTAATCCTGCCTTCAACATCCAACAGCCCAATGCTCTAAATTTAACGCACAGCCATGGGTTTGAGAGGATGTCTAGTCAAACAGAGTAGAATTATTGCTGCAATGCTAGGGATTGCGACAGAAACAACCACTAAACCCATAAAATGCAGAGTCAAAACCATATGTGGACCATCTGAGGTTTATTGTCTCCTGCAACCTATGGAATGTAGAACCAGGTTCTGCAATGTAGAACCAGGTTCTGTGTCACGCCTGAACTGAACTGAAAAGCAGCTTTCAAACAGCATAGCAGAACCCCAAGAAACTTAAAAAATAGCTCAGTGCAAACATTTTTTTTTAATTGAAGGGCTCAGACTGTCTCCCATACAACCTGAATGTTATATCATTTATTTTTGTGGAACCAAATATATAAGAAAGTAGAACAACTGAGGTTCCATAGCATTATACCAAGTAAAAAAAAAAAGGCTCAAATTTCAGGATTATTTTTCATTTGTATAACAGGCTGTAATACTATGTGACATCCACAGCAACTTATAGAGTCATTCATGTAAATATTCATTTAAATAGTCAGTCTTCTTCTTTCCATATCCTGTGTCTTTTCCCTTTCTGTCCTGTCCTAGTCCTCCAACCTCACATTAATCTGGAGAGAGAAAAAAAAAGACCCTCCTCTTTTCTTCTGATTGCCCGACTGCACAAAGGTTAGTGCTGAATATTTTGGTGCAAGTTTTCTTTTTTTAGACTGATAAATGAACTCCTAGAGCTTGGGTCTGCAAAAACCTCCTCAGTGTGCTACTGGGACAATGTGAGGGAATTCTATGAAGGATAAATATATCAGGGCAGATCTCAGAAAACTTGAATGAAACGCCAAGCTGCTGAAAAATCTGAAGTCTGCAAGTCTCCTCTGGTCAGTGTTGATCCAGATGTCCATCACTGTTGCAGTAAGTGAAAAGAACCTTTAACATGCATTATATATTTATGGCAAATGATACTTAACTGGTTCAATGTGTCCAGATGAGAGTTAAAACTGAGTGGTTTTTTGCTTTCATTGGGGAAAATGGGTTAAAGATTCATTCTGCAGCAGTAGAGCTTAAGTAATTTGAAGACCAGATATGAATTGGGGCAAGCAAGGGGGTCTCCACTCCACGATTCCTTGTGGGCACGGTGTGAACTCATTGCAGCTGAGCAGGAAAACAACTTCTGTGAGCCTGTACACACTCATACCATAGATGTGATGTTGACATGCCAGACTGGAAGAGATACTTGCTTTGGTTACCAGAAACAATAAATTTGAAAGTTGGAAACATAAATTAGGTCTTCATGCCTAATGAAATGTGTAGTAAAAAAGCTCTTCTGAACTCTCCAACATCTTGAAGTAGCAGTCACAGTAGCTGGAATGAAGTAGTCAGTTTGTGTTTCACTGCAAAATCCATGGCTTAACCTACAGTACCAACTCTGATAATATCAGACATGTAGTGTTAACTGCCTGAGACTGCTAAAGCTCATTAACTAACCCAGAGGTTTTTTATTATTGCTGCAAAGTCCATAAATGAAAAGATCCAGTCATGCATTAAGTACACAGCATTAATCATTTGTACCTGCAGATTGTGTCTTTTGCAAAGCAATAAGTCATGTGTACTGGTAATAAACAGCAAAAACCCCACAAAAACTCACTAAGAACCTAGTCATCTTGGCAGGTTTTATTCTTCCGCATCCTTCACCACTAACTCTTGTACTTTATTCTACAAAAGTTTCTCATTTTTAGCTCTTTGTTATCAGTGAGCAAAAATGCCTCCTACAGATGAACAGATATTTTTTCTCCATCTGTTGAGGCATTGCCTTTGCTGTGCTCTGGAAATTTGCCAAAAGGGAAGGAGATAACACTTCTGAACAGAGGATGGATGGCAGACATAAATCCGATGAAAAGATGGACTACAGCAGCTGACTGATGATTTCACAAAGGCTGTTTTGTTGATTCTCTCTGAACCTGCAGTTTTCTTCCTCAATTTGTGTCAGTGAGAACAAGGATGTTCAAATCACTCACTGGAAGAAGTGCAGGGTATTTTTTAATTACGTGACTTTTGTCCTTCTTGGATTTTTGGCACTCCAATTTAATGAAGCCAGACCTTACCACTACAAGTGGGAATTCACTGGGGAGGTAACAAAGCGCTACACAAGGTGTCTGCCTATACTTCCTAGCAATAGCCAATTGTATCTTCACTTTTCACTGTGTTTGAATTACACAGTTAAAGAACTGAGTGGAATGGTCTTTGAAAGCTGCTCAATGTTTACGGGTTTTGGTGGCTTTTGAAAAAAAAAACAAACTGCTAGCTTCAATTAGGGTATCTTGCAAAGCTGAAGTTTTTGTTCATCAATTACCTTGCTTTAAGATACAGGAATGGTGGAAGATATATTAATGATTTCAACCCATGTAGTATTTTTTCATGGAATGTTTGGATTATCCCTTCCAAATCAAGCAGGGTATACGTCACCAAACCCAAACTGGTGATTGACTCTTTCACATAAAATATCAATTCCAGTAGCAAAACTCTTTTGGCACAGGAGAAGGTTTGATATATGCCTCAGTGTTAGTTATGATGCCTTTGCTTTAAAGAGCAAACAGAGGTACTAGTCCAACGTGATGGAATTCATTGTGTGGTGGCTGCTATGGCTGGATAATGCTCTTTGATTTACTGACCTGAGACTGAATCCACCTCCCAGTGCCTAGTGGGAGTCAATGGAAAGGATCCCACTCTATCAGAGGTTTATGGATTAGGTCCTTCCCGCACAATTAGAAGTAGCTCCTTCTCAGGGAAAAAGAAGAGAGAAGAAAACAAGCTCTAAAGACAGTTAAGGATTCTCCTCATTTTTTTCTGAGGGCTGCTTTAGGCATTGTATTGAACAAGTATACACAAACAGTGTCTCAGCCTCTTTTGAATTACGATTGTTATATGTTTCCTTTGAAATAAAGACTTGGCTCTTTGCCCTAAATAACACAGAAGATTTTTTTTTTTTTTTTTTTATGATTTTCCATTAAATTACTAGCAGAACATTAATTTTAAACACTGGCTTTCTTCCCCAGGGAAAAGAATGATCTATTCATGTCTAGGTTGGTGCATCTCAGTCAGACTTTTTTTCTCCCATTAATGTTATGTTTAAACAAGATTTTTTTTT